>CATVIB010000445.1:0-42752 GCA_958336395.1 Ctenicera cuprea
GGTATGTTGGTATGTTGGTATGTTGGTATGTTCGTATGTTGGTATGTTGGTATGTTGGTATGGTGGTATGTTGGTATGTTGGTTTGTTGGTATGTTGGTATGTTGGTATGTTGGTATGTTGGTATGTTGGTATGTTGGTATGTTGGTATGTTGGTATGTTGGTATGTTGGTATGTTGGTATGTTGGTATGTTGGTATGTTCGTATGTAGGTATGTTCGTATGTTGGTATGTTCGTATGTTGGTATGTTCGTATGTTGGTATGTTCGTATGTTGGTATGTTCGTATGTTGGTATGTTCGTATGTTGGTATGTTCGTATGTTGGTATGTTCGTATGTTTTTAGGTTCGTATGTTGGTATGTTCGTATGTTGGTATGTTCGTATGTTGGTATGTTCGTATGTTTTTAGGTTCGTATGTTGGTATGTTCGTATGTTGGTATGTTCGTATGTTGGTATGTTGGTATGTTGGTATGGTGGTATGTTGGTATGTTGGTATGTTGGTATGTTGGTATGTTGGTATGTTGGTATGTTGGTATGTTGGTATGTTGGTATGTTGGTATGTTGGTATGTTGGTATGTTGGTATGTTGGTATGTTGGTATGTTCGTATGTAGGTATGTTCGTATGTTGGTATGTTCGTATGTTGGTATGTCCGTATGTTGGTATGTTCGTATGTTGGTATGTTCGTATGTTGGTATGTTCGTATGTTGGTATGTTCGTATGTTGGTATGTTCGTATGTTGGTATGTTCGTATGTTGGTATGTTCGTATGTTGGTATGGTGGTATGTTGGTATGTTCGTATGTTGGTATGTTCGTATGTTGGTATGTTCGTATGTTGGTATGTTCGTATGTTGGTATGTTCGTATGTTGGTATGTTCGTATGTTGGTATGTTCGTATGTTGGTATGTTGGTATGGTGGTATGGTGGTATGTTGGTATGTTGGTATGTTGGTATGTTGGTATGTTGGTATGTTGGTATGTTGGTATGTTGGTATGTTGGTATGTTGGTATGTTGGTATGTTGGTATGTTCGTATGTTGGTATGTTCGTATGTTGGTATATTCGTATGTTGGTATGTTCGTATGTTGGTATGGTCGTATGTTGGTATGTTGGTATGTTGGTATGGTGGTATATTGGTATGTTGGTATGTTGGTATGTTGGTATGTTGGTATGTTGGTATGTTGGTATGTTGGTATGTTGGTATGTTGGTATGTTGGTATGTTGGTATGTTGGTATGTTGGTATGTTGGTATGTTGGTATGTTGGTATGTTGGTATGTTGGTATGTTGGTATGTTGCAATGTTGGTATGTTCGTATGTTGGTATGTTGGTATGTTGGTATGTTCGTATGTTGGTATGTTGGTATGTTGGTATGGTGGTATGTTGGTATGTTGGTTTGTTGGTATGTTGGTATGTTGGTATGTTGGTATGTTGGTATGTTGGTATGTTGGTATGTTGGTATGTTGGTATGTTGGTATGTTGGTATGTTGGTATGTTCGTATGTAGGTATGTTCGTATGTTGGTATGTTCGTATGTTGGTATGTTCGTATGTTGGTATGTTCGTATGTTGGTATGTTCGTATGTTGGTATGTTCGTATGTTTTTAGGTTCGTATGTTGGTATGTTCGTATGTTGGTATGTTCGTATGTTGGTATGTTCGTATGTTGGTATGTTCGTATGTTGGTATGTTCGTATGTTGGTATGTTGGTATGTTGGTATGGTGGTATGTTGGTATGTTGGTATGTTGGTATGTTGGTATGTTGGTATGTTGGTATGTTGGTATGTTGGTATGTTGGTATGTTGGTATGTTGGTATGTTGGTATGTTGGTATGTTGGTATGTTGGTATGTTCGTATGTAGGTATGTTCGTATGTTGGTATGTTCGTATGTTGGTATGTCCGTATGTTGGTATGTTCGTATGTTGGTATGTTCGTATGTTGGTATGTTCGTATGTTGGTATGTTCGTATGTTGGTATGTTCGTATGTTGGTATGTTCGTATGTTGGTATGTTCGTATGTTGGTATGGTGGTATGTTGGTATGTTCGTATGTTGGTGTGTTCGTATGTTGGTATGTTCGTATGTTGGTATGTTCGTATGTTGGTATGTTCGTATGTTGGTATGTTCGTATGTTGGTATGTTCGTATGTTGGTATGTTGGTATGTTGGTATGGTGGTATGTTGGTATGTTGGTATGGTGGTATGTTGGTATGTTGGTATGTTGGTATGTTGGTATGTTGGTATGTTGGTATGTTGGTATGTTGGTATGTTGGTATGTTGGTATGTTGGTATGTTGGTATGTTGGTATGTTGGTATGTTGGTATGTTGGTATGTTGGTATGTTGGTATGTTGGTATGTTGGTATGTTGGTATGTTGGTATGTTGGTATGTTGGTATGTTGGTATGTTGGTATGTTGGTATGTTGGTATGTTGGTATGTTGGTATGTTGGTATGTTGGTATGTTGGTATGTTGGTATGTTGGTATGTTCGTATGTTGGTATGTTGGTATGTTGGTATGGTGGTATGTTGGTATGTTGGTATGTTGGTATGTTGGTATGTTGGTATGTTGGTATGTTGGTATGTTGGTATGTTGGTATGTTGGTATGTTGGTATGTTGTTATGTTGGTATGTTGGTATGTTGGTATGTTGGTATGTTGGTATGTTCGTATATAGGTATGTTCGTATGTTGGTATGTTCGTATGTTGGTATGTCCGTATGTTGGTATGTTCGTATGTTGGTATGTTCGTATGTTGGTATGTTGGTATGTTGGTATGGTGGTATGTTGGTATGTTGGTATGTTGGTATGTTGGTATGTTGGTATGTTGGTATGTTGGTATGTTGGTATGTTGGTATGTTGGTATGTTGGTATGTTGGTATGTTGGTATGTTGGTATGTTGGTATGTTGGTATGTTGGTATGTTCGTATGTAGGTATGTTCGTATGTTGGTATGTTCGTATGTTGGTATGTCCGTATGTTGGTATGTTCGTATGTTGGTATGTTCGTATGTTGGTATGTTCGTATGTTGGTATGCTCGTATGTTGGTATGTTCGTATGTTGGTATGTTCGTATGTTGGTATGTTCGTATGTTGGTATGGTGGTATGCTGGTATGTTCGTATGTTGGTATGTTCGTATGTTGGTATGTTCGTATGTTGGTATGTTCGTATGTTGGTATGTTCGTATGTTGGTATGTTCGTATGTTGGTATGTTCGTATGTTGGTATGTTGGTATGTTGGTATGGTGGTATGTTGGTATGTTGGTATGGTGGTATGTTGGTATGTTGGTATGTTGGTATGTTGGTATGTTGGTATGTTGGTATGTTGGTATGTTGGTATGTTGGTATGTTGGTATGTTGGTATGTTGGTATGTTGGTATGTTGGTATGTTGGTATGTTGGTATGTTGGTATGTTGGTATGTTGGTATGTTGGTATGTTGGTATGTTGCAATGTTGGTATGTTCGTATGTAGGTATGTTCGTATGTTGGTATGTTGGTATGTTGGTATGTTCGTATGTTGGTATGTTCGTATGTTGGTATGTTCGTATGTTGGTATGGTGGTATGTTGGTATGTTGGTATGTTGGTATGTTGGTATGTTGGTATGTTGGTATGTAGGTATGTTGGTATGTTGGTATGTTGGTATGTTCGTATGTTGGTATGTTCGTATGTTGGTATGTTCGTATGTTGGTATGTTCGTATGTTGGTATGTTCGTATGTTGGTATGTTCGTATGTTGGTATGTTCGTATGTTGGTATGTTCGTATGTTGGTATGTTCGTATGTTGGTATGTTCGTATGTTTGTATGTTCGTATGTTGGTATGTTCGTATGTTGGTATGTTCGTATGTTGGTATGTTCGTATGTTGGTATGTTCGTATGTTGGTATGTTCGTATGTTGGTATGTTCGTATGTTGGTATGGTGGTATGTTGGTATGTTGGTATGTTGGTATGTTCGTATTTTGGAATGTTCGTATGTTGGTATGTTCGTATGTTGTATGTTCGTATGTTGGTATGTTCGTATGTTGGTATGTTCGTATGTTGGTATGTTCGTATGTTGGTATGTTCGTATGTTGGTATGTTCGTATGTTGGTATGTTCGTATGTTGGTATGTTCGTATGTTCGTATGTTGGTATGTTCGTATGTTGGTATGTTCGTATGTTGGTATGTTCGTATGATGGTATGTTCGTATGTTGGTATGTTCGTATGTTGGTATGGTGGTATGTTGGTATGTTGGTATGTTGGTATGTTGGTATGTTGGTATGTTGGTATGTTGGTATGTTGGTATGTTGGTATGTTGGTATGTTGGTATGTTGGTATGTTCGTATGTAGGTATGTTCGTATGTTGGTATGTTCGTATGTTGGTATGTTCGTATGTTGATATGTTCGTATGTTGGTATGTTCGTATGTTGGTATGTTCGTATGTTGGTATGTTCGTATGTTGGTATGGTGGTATGTTGGTATGTTGGTATGTTGGTATGTTCGTATTTTGGTATGTTCGTATGTTGTTATGTTCGTATGTTGGTATGTTCGTATGTTGGTATGTTGGTATGTTGGTATGTTGGTATGGTGGTATGTTGGTATGTTGGTATGTTGGTATGTTGGTATGTTGGTATGTTGGTATGTTGGTATGGTGGTATGTTGGTATGTTGGTATGTTGGTATGTTGGTATGTTGGTATGTTGGTATGTTGGTATGTTGGTATGTTGGTATGTTGGTATGTTGGTATATTGGTATGTTGATATGCTGGTATGTTGGTATGTTGGTATGTTGGTATGTTCGTATGTTGGTATGTTGGTATGTTTTTATGTTGGTATGTTGGTATGTTCGTATGTTGGTATGTTCGTATGTTGGTATGTTCGTATGTTGGTATGTTCGTATGTTGGTATGTTCGTATGTTGGTATGTTCGTATGTTGGTATGGTGGTATGTTGGTATGTTGGTACGTTGGTATGTTCGTATGTTGGTATGTTCGTATGTTGGTATGTTCGTATGTTGGT
This sequence comes from Ctenicera cuprea, assembly GCA_958336395.1. Lineage (NCBI taxonomy): Eukaryota > Metazoa > Arthropoda > Insecta > Coleoptera > Elateridae > Ctenicera > Ctenicera cuprea. The sequence continues at coordinate 4,971 of CATVIB010000445.1, forward strand.
ATGTTCGTATGTTGGTATGTTCGTATGTTGGTATGGTGGTATGTTGGTATGTTGGTACGTTGGTATGTTCGTATTTTGGTATGTTCGTATGTTGGTATGGTGGTATGTTGGTATGTTGGTACGTTGGTATGTTCGTATTTTGGTATGTTCGTATGTTGGTATGTTGGTATGTTCGTATGTTGGTATGGTGGTATGTTGGTATGTTGGTATGTTGGTATGTTGGTATGTTGGTATGTTGGTATGTTGGTATGTTGGTATGTTCGTATGTAGGTATGTTCGTATGTTGGTATGTTCGTATGTTGGTATGTTCGTATGTTGGTATATTCGTATGTTGGTGTGTTCGTATGTTGGTATGTTCGTATGTTGGTATGTTCGTATGTTGGTATGTTCGTATGTTGGTATGTTCGTATGTTGGTATGTTCGTATGTTGGTATGTTCGTATGTTGGTATGTTCGTATGTTGGTATGTTCGTATGTTGGTATGTTCGTATGTTGGTATGGTGGTATGTTGGTATGTTGGTATGTTGGTATGTTGGTATGTTGGTATGTTGGTATGTTGGTATGTTCGTATGTAGGTATGTTCGTATGTTGGTATGTTCGTATGTTGGTATGTTCGTATGTTGGTATGTTCGTATGTTGGTATGTTCGTATGTTGGTATGTTCGTATGTTGGTATGTTCGTATGTTGGTATGTTCGTATGTTGGTATGTTCGTATGTTGGTATGTTCGTATGTTGGTATGTTCGTATGTTGGTATGTTCGTACGTTGGTATGGTGGTATGTTGGTATGTTGGTATGTTGGTATGTTGGTATGTTCGTATTTTGGTATGTTCGTATGTTGGTATGTTCGTATGTTGGTATGTTCGTATGTTGGTATGTTCGTATGTTGGTATGTTCGTATGTTGGTGTGTTCGTATGTTGGTATGTTCGTATGTTGGTATGTTCGTATGTTGGTATGTTCGTATGTTGGTATGTTCGTATGTTGGTATGTTCGTATGTTGGTATGTTCGTATGTTGGTATGTTCGTATGTTGGTATGTTCGTATGTTGGTATGGTGGTATGTTGGTATGTTGGTATGTTGGTATGTTGGTATGTTGGTATGTTGGTATGTTGGTATGTTCGTATGTAGGTATGTTCGTATGTTGGTATGTTCGTATGTTGGTATGTTGGTATGTTGGTATGTTGGTATGTTGGTATGTTGATATGTTGGTATGTTGGTATGTTGGTATGTTGGTATGTTGGTATGTTGGTATGTTGGTATGTTGGTATGTTGGTATGTTGGTATGTTGCAATGTTGGTATGTTCGTATGTAGGTATGTTCGTATGTTGGTATGTTGGTATGTTGGTATGTTCGTATGTTGGTATGTTGGTATGTTGGTATGGTGGTATGTTGGTATGTTGGTTTGTTGGTATGTTGGTATGTTGGTATGTTGGTATGTTGGTATGTTGGTATGTTGGTATGTTGGTATGTTGGTATGTTGGTATGTTGGTATGTTGGTATGTTGGTATGTTGGTATGTTGGTATGTTGGTATGTTCGTATGTAGGTATGTTCGTATGTTGGTATGTTCGTATGTTGGTATGTTCGTATGTTGGTATGTTCGTATGTTGGTATGTTCGTATGTTGGTATGTTCGTATGTTGGTATGTTCGTATGTTGGTATGTTCGTATGTTTTTAGGTTCGTATGTTGGTATGTTCGTATGTTGGTATGTTCGTATGTTGGTATGTTCGTATGTTGGTATGTTGGTATGTTGGTATGTTGGTATGTTGGTATGTTGGTATGTTGGTATGTTGGTATGTTGGTATGTTGGTATGTTGGTATGTTGGTATGTTGGTATGTTGGTATGTTGGTATGTTCGTATGTAGGTATGTTCGTATGTTGGTATGTTCGTATGTTGGTATGTCCGTATGTTGGTATGTTCGTATGTTGGTATGTTCGTATGTTGGTATGTTCGTATGTTGGTATGTTCGTATGTTGGTATGTTCGTATGTTGGTATGTTCGTATGTTGGTATGTTCGTATGTTGGTATGTTCGTAAGTTGGTATGGTGGTATGTTGGTATGTTGGTATGTTGGTATGTTCGTATTTTGGTATGTTCGTATGTTGGTATGTTCGTATGTTGGTATGTTCGTATGTTGGTATGTTCGTATGTTGGTATGTTCGTATGTTGGTATGTTCGTATGTTGGTATGTTCGTATGTTGGTATGGTGGTATGTTGGTATGTTGGTATGTTGATATGTTCGTATTTTGGTATGTTGGTATGTTGGTATGTTCGTATGTTGGTATGTTCGTATGTTGGTATGTTCGTATGTTGGTATGTTCGTATGTTGGTATGTTCGTATGTTGGTATGTTGGTATGTTGGTATGTTGGTATGTTGGTATGTTGGTATGTTGGTATGTTGGTATGTTGGTATGTTGGTATGTTGGTATGTTGGTATGTTGGTATGTTGGCATGTTGGTATGTTGGTATGTTGGTATGTTCGTATGTAGGTATGTTCGTATGTTGGTATGTTCGTATGTTGGTATGTTCGTATGTTGGTATATTCGTATGTTGGTATGTTCGTATGTTGGTATGTTCGTATGTTGGTATGTTCGTATGTTGGTATGTTCGTATGTTGGTATGTTCGTATGTTGGTATGGTGGTATGTTGGTATGTTGGTATGTTGGTATGTTCTATTTTGGTATGTTCGTATGTTGGTATGTTCGTATGTTGGTATGTTCGTATGTTGGTATGTTCGTATGTTGGTATGTTCGTATGTTGGTATGTTCGTATGTTGGTATGTTCGTATGTTGGTATGTTAGTATGTTGGTATGTTCGTATGTTGGTATGTTCGTATGTTGGTATGTTCGTATGTTGGTATGTTCGTATGTTGGTATGTTCGTATGTTGGTATGTTCGTATGTTGGTATGGTGGTATGTTGGTATGTTGGTATGTTGGTATGTTGGTATGTTGGTATGTTGGTATGTTGGTATGTTGGTATGTTGGTATGTTCGTATGTTCTTATGTTCGTATGTTGGTATGTTCGTATGTTGGTATGTTCGTATGTTGGTATGTTCGTATGTTGGTATGTTCGTATGTTCTTATGTTCGTATGTTGGTATGTTCGTATGTTGGTATGTTCGTATGTTGGTATGGTGGTATGTTGGTATGTTGGTATGTTGGTATGTTGGTATGTTGGTATGTTGGTATGTTGGTATGTTGGTATGTTCGTATGTAGGTATGTTCGTATGTTGGTATGTTCGTATGTTGGTATGTTCGTATGTTGGTATGTTCGTATGTTGGTATGTTCGTATGTTGGTATGTTCGTATGTTCTTATGTTCGTATGTTGGTATGTTCGTATGTTGGTATGTTCGTATGTTGGTATGGTGGTATGTTGGTATGTTGGTATGTTGGTATGTTGGTATGTTCTATTTTGGTATGTTCGTATGTTGGTATGTTCGTATGTTGGTATGTTCGTATGTTGGTATGTTCGTATGTTGGTATGTTCGTATGTTGGTATGTTCGTATGTTGGTATGTTCGTATGTTGGTATGTTCGTATGTTGGTATGTTCGTATGTTGGTATGTTAGTATGTTGGTATGTTCGTATGTTGGTATGTTCGTATGTTGGTATGTTCGTATGTTGGTATGTTCGTATGTTGGTATGTTCGTATGTTGGTATGTTCGTATGTTCTTATGTTCGTATGTTGGTATGTTCGTATGTTGGTATGTTCGTATGTTGGTATGTTCGTATGTTGGTATGTTCGTATGTTCTTATGTTCGTATGTTGGTATGTTCGTATGTTGGTATGTTCGTATGTTGGTATGGTGGTATGTTGGTATGTTGGTATGTTGGTATGTTGGTATGTTGGTATGTTGGTATGTTGGTATGTTGGTATGTTGGTATGTTGGTATGTTCGTATGTAGGTATGTTCGTATGTTGGTATGTTCGTATGTTGGTATGTTCGTATGTTGGTATGTTCGTATGTTGGTATGTTCGTATGTTGGTATGTTCGTATGTTCTTATGTTCGTATGTTGGTATGTTCGTATGTTGGTATGTTCGTATGTTGGTATGGTGGTATGTTGGTATGTTGGTATGTTGGTATGTTGGTATGTTCTATTTTGGTATGTTCGTATGTTGGTATGTTCGTATGTTGGTATGTTCGTATGTTGGTATGTTCGTATGTTGGTATGTTCGTATGTTGGTATGTTCGTATGTTGGTATGTTCGTATGTTGGTATGTTCGTATGTTGGTATGTTCGTATGTTGGTATGTTAGTATGTTGGTATGTTCGTATGTTGGTATGTTCGTATGTTGGTATGTTCGTATGTTGGTATGTTCGTATGTTGGTATGTTCGTATGTTGGTATGTTCGTATGTTGGTATGGTGGTATGGTGGTATGTTGGTATGTTGGTATGTTGGTATGTTGGTATGTTGGTATGTTGGTATGTTGGTATGTTGGTATGTTGGTATGTTGGTATGTTCGTATGTAGGTATGTTCGTATGTTGGTATGTTCGTATGTTGGTATGTTCGTATGTTGGTATGTTCGTATGTTGGTATGTTCGTATGTTGGTATGTTCGTATGTTCTTATGTTCGTATGTTGGTATGTTCGTATGTTGGTATGTTCGTATGTTGGTATGGTGGTATGTTGGTATGTTGGTATGTTGGTATGTTGGTATGTTGGTATGTTGGTATGTTGGTATGTTGGTATGTTCGTATGTAGGTATGTTCGTATGTTGGTATGTTCGTATGTTGGTATGTTCGTATGTTGGTATGTTCGTATGTTGGTATGTTCGTATGTTGGTATGTTCGTATGTTCTTATGTTCGTATGTTGGTATGTTCGTATGTTGGTATGTTCGTATGTTGGTATGGTGGTATGTTGGTATGTTGGTATGTTGGTATGTTGGTATGTTCGTATTTTGGTATGTTCGTATGTTGGTATGTTCGTATGTTGGTATGTTCGTATGTTGGTATGTTCGTATGTTGGTATGTTCGTATGTTGGTATGTTCGTATGTTGGTATGTTCGTATGTTGGTATGTACGTATGTTGGTATGTTCGTATGTTGGTATGTTCGTATGTTGGTATGTTCGTATGTTGGTATGTTCGTATGTTGGTATGTTCGTATGTTGGTATGTTCGTATGTTGGTATGTTCGTATGTTGGTATGTTGGTATGTTGGTATGTTGGTATGTTGGTATGTTGGTATGTTGGTATGTTGGTATGTTGGTATGTTGGTATGTTGGTATGTTCGTATGTAGGTATGTTCGTAAGTTGGTATGTGCGTATGTTGGTATGTTCGTATGTTGGTATGTTCGTATGTTGGTATGTTCGTATGTTGGTATGTTGGTATGTTGGTATGTTGGTATGTAGGTATGTTCGTATGTTGGTATGTTCGTATATTGGTATGTTCGTATGTTGGTATGTTCGTATGTTGGTATGTTCGTATGTTGGTATGTTCGTATGTTGGTATGTTCGTATGTTGGTATGTTCGTATGTTGGTATGTTCGTATGTTGGTATGGTGGTATGTTGGTATGTTGGTATGTTGGTATGTTCGTATTTTGGTATGTTCGTATGTTGGTATGTTCGTATGTTGGTATGTTGGTATGTTGGTATGTTGGTATGTTGGTATGTTGGTATGTTCGTATGTAGGTATGTTCGTATGTTGGTATGTTCGTATGTTGGTATGTTCGTATGTTGGTATGTTCGTATGTTGGTATGTTCGTATGTTGGTATGGTGGTATGTTGGTATGTTGGTATGTTACTATGTTCGTATGTTGGTATGTTGGTATGTTGGTATGTTGGTATGTTGGTATGTTGGTATGTTGGTATGTTGGTATGTTGGTATGTTGGTATGTTGGTATGTTGGTATGTTGGTATGTTGGTATGTTGGTATGTTGGTATGTTGGTATGTTGGTATGTTGGTATGTTGGTATGTTGGTATGTTGGTATGTTGGTATGTTGGTATGTTGGTATGTTGGCATGTTGGTATGTTGGTATGTTCGTATGTAGGTATGTTCGTATGTTGGTATGTTCGTATGTTGGTATGTTCGTATGTTGGTATGTTCGTATGTTGGTATGTTCGTATGTTGGTATGTTCGTATGTTGGTATGTTCGTATGTTGGTATGTTCATATGTTGGTATGTTCGTATGTTGGTATGTTCGTAAGTTGGTATGGTGGTATGTTGGTATGTTGGTATGTTGGTATGTTCGTATTTTGGTATGTTCGTATGTTGGTATGTTCGTATGTTGGTATGTTCGTATGTTGGTATGTTCGTATGTTGGTATGTTCGTATGTTGGTATGTTCGTATGTTGGTATGTTCGTATGTTGGTATGGTGGTATGTTGGTATGTTGGTATGTTGATATGTTCGTATTTTGGTATGTTGGTATGTTGGTATGTTCGTATGTTGGTATGTTCGTATGTTGGTATGTTCGTATGTTGGTATGTTCGTATGTTGGTATGTTCGTATGTTGGTATGTTCGTATGTTGGTATGTTGGTATGTTGGTATGTTGGTATGTTGGTATGTTGGTATGTTGGTTTGTTGGTATGTTGGTATGTTGGTATGTTGGTATGTTGGTATGTTGGTATGTTGGTATGTTGGTATGTTGGCATGTTGGTATGTTGGTATGTTGGTATGTTCGTATGTAGGTATGTTCGTATGTTGGTATGTTCGTATGTTGGTATGTTCGTATGTTGGTATATTCGTATGTTGGTATGTTCGTATGTTGGTATGTTCGTATGTTGGTATGTTCGTATGTTGGTATGTTCGTATGTTGGTATGTTCGTATGTTGGTATGGTGGTATGTTGGTATGTTGGTATGTTGGTATGTTCTATTTTGGTATGTTCGTATGTTGGTATGTTCGTATGTTGGTATGTTCGTATGTTGGTATGTTCGTATGTTGGTATGTTCGTATGTTGGTATGTTCGTATGTTGGTATGTTCGTATGTTGGTATGTTCGTATGTTGGTATGTTCGTATGTTGGTATGTTCGTATGTTGGTATGTTCGTATGTTGGTATGGTGGTATGTTGGTATGTTGGTATGTTGGTATGTTCGTATGTTGGTATGTTCGTATGTTGGTATGTTCGTATGTTGGTATGGTGGTATGTTGGTATGTTGGTATGTTGGCATGTTGGTATGTTGGTATGTTGGTATGTTGGTATGTTGGTATGTTGGTATGTTCGTATGTAGGTATGTTCGTATGTTGGTATGTTCGTATGTTGGTATGTTCGTATGTTGGTATGTTCGTATGTTGGTATGTTCGTATGTTGGTATGTTCGTATGTTCTTATGTTCGTATGTTGGTATGTTCGTATGTTGGTATGTTCGTATGTTGGTATGGTGGTATGTTGGTATGTTGGTATGTTGGTATGTTGGTATGTTGGTATGTTGGTATGTTGGTATGTTCGTATGTAGGTATGTTCGTATGTTGGTATGTTCTATGTTGGTATGTTCGTATGTTGGTATGTTCGTATGTTGGTATGTTCGTATGTTGGTATGTTCGTATGTTCTTATGTTCGTATGTTGGTATGTTCGTATGTTGGTATGTTCGTATGTTGGTATGGTGGTATGTTGGTATGTTGGTATGTTGGTATGTTCGTATTTTGGTATGTTCGTATGTTGGTATGTTCGTATGTTGGTATGTTCGTATGTTGGTACGTTCGTATGTTGGTATGTTCGTATGTTGGTATGTTCGTATGTTGGTATGTTCGTATGTTGGTATGTACGTATGTTGGTATGTTCGTATGTTGGTATGTTCGTATGTTGGTATGTTCGTATGTTGGTATGTTCGTATGTTGGTATGTTCGTATGTTGGTATGTTCGTATGTTGGTATGTTCGTATGTTGGTATGTTGGTATGTTGGTATGTTGGTATGTTGGTATGTTGGTATGTTGGTGAGTTGGTATGTTGGTATGTTGGTATGTTCGTATGTAGGTATGTTCGTATGTTGGTATGTTCGTATGTTGGTATGTTCGTATGTTGGTATGTTCGTATGTTGGTATGTTCGTATGTTGGTATGTTGGTATGTTGGTATGTTGGTATGTAGGTATGTTCGTATGTTGGTATGTTCGTATGTTGGTATGTTCGTATGTTGGTATGTTCGTATGTTGGTATGTTCGTATGTTGGTATGTTCGTATGTTGGTATGTTCGTATGTTGGTATGTTCGTATGTTGGTATGGTGGTATGTTGGTATGTTGGTATGTTGGTATGTTCGTATTTTGGTATGTTCGTATGTTGGTATGTTCGTATGTTGGTATGTTCGTATGTTGGTATGTTCGTATGTTGGTATGTTCGTATGTTGGTATGTTCGTATGTTGGTATGTTCGTATGTTGGTATGTTCGTATGTTGGTATGTTCGTATGTTGGTATGTTCGTATTTTGGTATGTTCGTATGTTGGTATGTTCGTATGTTGGTATGTTCGTATGTTGGTATGTTCGTATGTTGGTATGTTCGTATGTTGGTATGTTCGTATGTTGGTATGTTCGTATGTTGGTATGTTCGTATGTTGGTATGTTCGTATGTTGGTATGTTCGTATGTTGGTATGTTCGTATGTTGGTATATTCGTATGTTGGTATGTTCGGATGTTGGTATGTTCGTATGTTGGTATGTTCGTATGTTGGTATGTTCGTATGTTGGTATGTTCGTATGTTGGTATGTTCGTATGTTGGTATGGTGGTATGTTGGTATGTTGGTATGTTGGTATGTTGGTATGTTGGTGTGTTGGTATGTTGGTATGTTCGTATGTAGGTATGTTCGTATGTTGGTATGTTCGTATGTTGGTATGTTCTTATGTTGGTATGTTCGTATGTTCGTATGTTGGTATGCTCGTATGTTGGTATGTTCGTATGTTGGTATGGTGGTATGTTGGTATGGTGGTATGTTGGTATGTTCGTATTTTGGTATGTTCGTATATTGGTATGTTCGTATGTTGGTATGTTCGTATGTCGGTATGTTGGTATGTTGGTATGGTGGTATGTTGGTATGTTGGTATGTTGGTATGTTGGTATGTTCGTATGTAGGGTATGTTCGTATGTTGGTATGTTCGTATGTTGGTATGTTCGTATGTTGGTATGTTCGTATGTTGGTATGTTCGTATGTTGGTATGTCGTATATTGGTATGTTCGTATGTTGGTATGGTGGTATGTTGGTATGCTGGTATGTTGGTATGTTCGTATTTTGGTATGTTTGTATGTTGGTATGTTCGTACGTTGGTAAGTTCGTATGATGGTATGTTGGTATGTTGGTATGGTGGTATGTTGGTATGTTGGTATGTTGGTATGTTGGTATGTTGGTATGTTGGTATGTTGGTATGTTGGTATGTTGGTATGTTGGTACGTTGGTATGTTGGTATGTTGGTATGTTGGTATGTTGGTATGTTGGTATGTTGGTATGTTCGTATGTTGGTATGTTGGTATGTTGGTATGTTGGTATCTTGGTATGTTGGTATGTTGGTATGTTGGTATGTTGGTATGTTCGTATGTAGGTATGTTCGTATGTTGGTATGTTCGTATGTTGGTGTGTTCGTATGTTGGTATGTTCGTATGTTGGTATGTTCGTATGTTGGTATGTTCGTATGTTGGTATGTTCGTATGTTGGTATGTTCGTATGTTGGTATGTTCGTAAGTTGGTATGGTGGTATGTTGGTATGTTGGTATGTTGGTATGTTGGTATGTTGGTATGTTCGTATTTTGGTATATTCGTATGTTGGTATGTTCGTATGTTGGTATGTTCGTATGTTGGTATGTTCGTATGTTGGTATGTTCGTATGTTGGTATGTTCGTATGTTGGTATGGTGGTATGTTGGTATGTTGGTATGTTGATATGTTCGTATTTTGGTATGTTCGTATGTTGGTATGTTCGTATGTTGGTATGTTCGTATGTTGGTATGTTCGTATGTTGGTATGTTCGTATGTTGGTATGGTGGTATGTTGGTATGTTGGTATGTTGGTATGTTGGTATGTTGGTATGTTGGTATGTTGGTATGTTGGTATGTTGGTATGTTGGTATGTTCGTATGTAGGTATGTTCGTATGTTGGTATGTTCGTATGTTGGTATGTTCGTATGTTGGTATGTTCGTATGTTGGTATGTTCGTATGTTGGTATGTTCGTATGTTGGTATGGTGGTATGTTGGTATGTTGGTATGTTGGTATGTTGGTATGTTCTATTTTGGTATGTTCGTATGTTGGTATGTTCGTATGTTGGTATGTTCGTATGTTGGTATGTTCGTATGTTGGTATGTTCGTATGTTGGTATGTTCGTATGTTGGTATGTTCGTATGTTGGTATGTTCGTATGTTGGTATGTTAGTATGTTGGTATGTTCGTATGTTGGTATGTTCGTATGTTGGTATGTTCGTATGTTGGTATGTTCGTATGTTGGTATGTTCGTATGTTGGTATGTTCGTATGTTGGTATGGTGGTATGGTGGTATGTTGGTATGTTGGTATGTTGGTATGTTGGTATGTTGGTATGTTGGTATGTTGGTATATTGGTATGTTGGTATGTTGGTATGTTCGTATGTAGGTATGTTCGTATGTTGGTATGTTCGTATGTTGGTATGTTCGTATGTTGGTATGTTCGTATGTTGGTATGTTCGTATGTTGGTATGTTCGTATGTTCTTATGTTCGTATGTTGGTATGTTCGTATGTTGGTATGTTCGTATGTTGGTATGGTGGTATGTTGGTATGTTGGTATGTTGGTATGTTGGTATGTTGGTATGTTGGTATGTTGGTATGTTGGTATGTTCGTATGTAGGTATGTTCGTATGTTGGTATGTTCGTATGTTGGTATGTTCGTATGTTGGTATGTTCGTATGTTGGTATGTTCGTATGTTGGTATGTTCGTATGTTCTTATGTTCGTATGTTGGTATGTTCGTATGTTGGTATGTTCGTATGTTGGTATGGTGGTATGTTGGTATGTTGGTATGTTGGTATGTTGGTATGTTCGTATTTTGGTATGTTCGTATGTTGGTATGTTCGTATGTTGGTATGTTCGTATGTTGGTATGTTCGTATGTTGGTATGTTCGTATGTTGGTATGTTCGTATGTTGGTATGTTCGTATGTTGGTATGTACGTATGTTGGTATGTTCGTATGTTGGTATGTTCGTATGTTGGTATGTTCGTATGTTGGTATGTTCGTATGTTGGTATGTTCGTATGTTGGTATGTTCGTATGTTGGTATGTTCGTATGTTGGTATGTTGGTATGTTGGTATGTTGGTATGTTGGTATGTTGGTATGTTGGTATGTTGGTATGTTGGTATGTTGGTATGTTGGTATGTTCGTATGTAGGTATGTTCGTAAGTTGGTATGTGCGTATGTTGGTATGTTCGTATGTTGGTATGTTCGTATGTTGGTATGTTCGTATGTTGGTATGTTGGTATGTTGGTATGTTGGTATGTAGGTATGTTCGTATGTTGGTATGTTCGTATATTGGTATGTTCGTATGTTGGTATGTTCGTATGTTGGTATGTTCGTATGTTGGTATGTTCGTATGTTGGTATGTTCGTATGTTGGTATGTTCGTATGTTGGTATGTTCGTATGTTGGTATGGTGGTATGTTGGTATGTTGGTATGTTGGTATGTTCGTATTTTGGTATGTTCGTATGTTGGTATGTTCGTATGTTGGTATGTTGGTATGTTGGTATGTTGGTATGTTGGTATGTTCGTATGTAGGTATGTTCGTATGTTGGTATGTTCGTATGTTGGTATGTTCGTATGTTGGTATGTTCGTATGTTGGTATGTTCGTATGTTGGTATGGTGGTATGTTGGTATGTTGGTATGTTACTATGTTCGTATGTTGGTATGTTGGTATGTTGGTATGTTGGTATGTTGGTATGTTGGTATGTTGGTATGTTGGTATGTTGGTATGTTGGTATGTTGGTATGTTGGTATGTTGGTATGTTGGTATGTTGGTATGTTGGTATGTTGGTATGTTGGTATGTTGGTATGTTGGTATGTTGGTATGTTGGTATGTTGGTATGTTGGTATGTTGGTATGTTGGTATGTTGGTATGTTGGTATGTTGGTATGTTCGTATGTAGGTATGTTCGTATGTTGGTATGTTCGTATGTTGGTATGTTCGTATGTTGGTATGTTCGTATGTTGGTATGTTCGTATGTTGGTATGTTCGTATGTTGGTATGTTCGTATGTTGGTATGTTCATATGTTGGTATGTTCGTATGTTGGTATGTTCGTAAGTTGGTATGGTGGTATGTTGGTATGTTGGTATGTTGGTATGTTCGTATTTTGGTATGTTCGTATGTTGGTATGTTCGTATGTTGGTATGTTCGTATGTTGGTATGTTCGTATGTTGGTATGTTCGTATGTTGGTATGTTCGTATGTTGGTATGTTCGTATGTTGGTATGGTGGTATGTTGGTATGTTGGTATGTTGATATGTTCGTATTTTGGTATGTTGGTATGTTGGTATGTTCGTATGTTGGTATGTTCGTATGTTGGTATGTTCGTATGTTGGTATGTTCGTATGTTGGTATGTTCGTATGTTGGTATGTTCGTATGTTGGTATGTTGGTATGTTGGTATGTTGGTATGTTGGTATGTTGGTATGTTGGTTTGTTGGTATGTTGGTATGTTGGTATGTTGGTATGTTGGTATGTTGGTATGTTGGTATGTTGGTATGTTGGCATGTTGGTATGTTGGTATGTTGGTATGTTCGTATGTAGGTATGTTCGTATGTTGGTATGTTCGTATGTTGGTATGTTCGTATGTTGGTATATTCGTATGTTGGTATGTTCGTATGTTGGTATGTTCGTATGTTGGTATGTTCGTATGTTGGTATGTTCGTATGTTGGTATGTTCGTATGTTGGTATGGTGGTATGTTGGTATGTTGGTATGTTGGTATGTTCTATTTTGGTATGTTCGTATGTTGGTATGTTCGTATGTTGGTATGTTCGTATGTTGGTATGTTCGTATGTTGGTATGTTCGTATGTTGGTATGTTCGTATGTTGGTATGTTCGTATGTTGGTATGTTCGTATGTTGGTATGGTGGTATGTTGGTATGTTGGTATGTTGGTATGTTCGTATGTTGGTATGTTCGTATGTTGGTATGTTCGTATGTTGGTATGGTGGTATGTTGGTATGTTGGTATGTTGGCATGTTGGTATGTTGGTATGTTGGTATGTTGGTATGTTGGTATGTTGGTATGTTCGTATGTTGGTATGTTCGTATGTTGGTATGTTCGTATGTTGGTATGTTCGTATGTTGGTATGTTCGTATGTTGGTATGTTCGTATGTTCTTATGTTCGTATGTTGGTATGTTCGTATGTTGGTATGTTCGTATGTTGGTATGGTGGTATGTTGGTATGTTGGTATGTTGGTATGTTGGTATGTTGGTATGTTGGTATGTTGGTATGTTGGTATGTTCGTATGTAGGTATGTTCGTATGTTGGTATGTTCTATGTTGGTATGTTCGTATGTTGGTATGTTCGTATGTTGGTATGTTCGTATGTTGGTATGTTCGTATGTTCTTATGTTCGTATGTTGGTATGTTCGTATGTTGGTATGTTCGTATGTTGGTATGGTGGTATGTTGGTATGTTGGTATGTTGGTATGTTGGTATGTTCGTATTTTGGTATGTTCGTATGTTGGTATGTTCGTATGTTGGTATGTTCGTATGTTGGTACGTTCGTATGTTGGTATGTTCGTATGTTGGTATGTTCGTATGTTGGTATGTTCGTATGTTGGTATGTACGTATGTTGGTATGTTCGTATGTTGGTATGTTCGTATGTTGGTATGTTCGTATGTTGGTATGTTCGTATGTTGGTATGTTCGTATGTTGGTATGTTCGTATGTTGGTATGTTCGTATGTTGGTATGTTCGTATGTTGGTATGTTGGTATGTTGGTATGTTGGTATGTTGGTATGTTGGTATGTTGGTGAGTTGGTATGTTGGTATGTTGGTATGTTCGTATGTAGGTATGTTCGTATGTTGGTATGTTCGTATGTTGGTATGTTCGTATGTTGGTATGTTCGTATGTTGGTATGTTCGTATGTTGGTATGTTGGTATGTTGGTATGTTGGTATGTAGGTATGTTCGTATGTTGGTATGTTCGTATGTTGGTATGTTCGTATGTTGGTATGTTCGTATGTTGGTATGTTCGTATGTTGGTATGTTCGTATGTTGGTATGTTCGTATGTTGGTATGTTCGTATGTTGGTATGGTGGTATGTTGGTATGTTGGTATGTTGGTATGTTCGTATTTTGGTATGTTCGTATGTTGGTATGTTCGTATGTTGGTATGTTCGTATGTTGGTATGTTCGTATGTTGGTATGTTCGTATGTTGGTATGTTCGTATGTTGGTATGTTCGTATGTTGGTATGTTCGTATGTTGGTATGTTCGTATGTTGGTATGTTCGTATTTTGGTATGTTCGTATGTTGGTATGTTCGTATGTTGGTATGTTCGTATGTTGGTATGTTCGTATGTTGGTATGTTCGTATGTTGGTATGTTCGTATGTTGGTATGTTCGTATGTTGGTATGTTCGTATGTTGGTATGTTCGTATGTTGGTATGTTCGTATGTTGGTATGTTCGTATGTTGGTATATTCGTATGTTGGTATGTTCGGATGTTGGTATGTTCGTATGTTGGTATGTTCGTATGTTGGTATGTTCGTATGTTGGTATGTTCGTATGTTGGTATGTTCGTATGTTGGTATGGTGGTATGTTGGTATGTTGGTATGTTGGTATGTTGGTATGTTGGTGTGTTGGTATGTTGGTATGTTCGTATGTAGGTATGTTCGTATGTTGGTATGTTCGTATGTTGGTATGTTCTTATGTTGGTATGTTCGTATGTTCGTATGTTGGTATGCTCGTATGTTGGTATGTTCGTATGTTGGTATGGTGGTATGTTGGTATGGTGGTATGTTGGTATGTTCGTATTTTGGTATGTTCGTATATTGGTATGTTCGTATGTTGGTATGTTCGTATGTCGGTATGTTGGTATGTTGGTATGGTGGTATGTTGGTATGTTGGTATGTTGGTATGTTGGTATGTTCGTATGTAGGTATGTTCGTATGTTGGTATGTTCGTATGTTGGTATGTTCGTATGTTGGTATGTTCGTATGTTGGTATGTTCGTATGTTGGTATGTTCGTATATTGGTATGTTCGTATGTTGGTATGGTGGTATGTTGGTATGCTGGTATGTTGGTATGTTCGTATTTTGGTATGTTTGTATGTTGGTATGTTCGTACGTTGGTAAGTTCGTATGATGGTATGTTGGTATGTTGGTATGGTGGTATGTTGGTATGTTGGTATGTTGGTATGTTGGTATGTTGGTATGTTGGTATGTTGGTAGGTTGGTATGTTGGTATGTTGGTACGTTGGTATGTTGGTATGTTGGTATGTTGGTATGTTGGTATGTTGGTATGTTGGTATGTTCGTATGTTGGTATGTTGGTATGTTGGTATGTTGGTATCTTGGTATGTTGGTATGTTGGTATGTTGGTATGTTGGTATGTTCGTATGTAGGTATGTTCGTATGTTGGTATGTTCGTATGTTGGTGTGTTCGTATGTTGGTATGTTCGTATGTTGGTATGTTCGTATGTTGGTATGTTCGTATGTTGGTATGTTCGTATGTTGGTATGTTCGTATGTTGGTATGTTCGTAAGTTGGTATGGTGGTATGTTGGTATGTTGGTATGTTGGTATGTTGGTATGTTGGTATGTTCGTATTTTGGTATGTTCGTATGTTGGTATGTTCGTATGTTGGTATGTTCGTATGTTGGTATGTTCGTATGTTGGTATGTTCGTATGTTGGTATGTTCGTATGTTGGTATGGTGGTATGTTGGTATGTTGGTATGTTGATATGTTCGTATTTTGGTATGTTCGTATGTTGGTATGTTCGTATGTTGGTATGTTCGTATGTTGGTATGTTCGTATGTTGGTATGTTCGTATGTTGGTATGTTCGTATGTTGGTATGTTCGTATGTTGGTATGTTCGTATGTTGGTATGTTGGTATGTTGGTATGGTGGTATGTTGGTATGTTGGTATGTTGGTATGTTGGTATGTTGGTATGTTGGTATGTTGGTATGTTGGTATGTTGGTATGTTGGTATGTTGGTATGTTGGTATGTTGGTATGTTGGTATGTTGGTATGTTGGTATGTTGGTATGTTCGTATGTAGGTATGTTCGTATGTTGGTATGTTCGTATGTTGGTATGTTCGTATGTTGGTATGTTGGTATGTTGGTATGTTGGTATGTTCGTATTTTGGTATGTTCGTATTTTGGTATGTTCGTATGTTGGTATGTTCGTATGTTGGTATGTTCGTATGTTGGTATGTTCGTATGTTGGTATGTTCGTATGTTGGTATGTTCGTATGTTGGTATGTTCGTATGTTGGTATGTTCGTATGTTGGTATGTTCGTATGTTGGTATGTTCGTATGTTGGTATGTTCGTATGTTGGTATGTTCGTATGTTGGTATGTTCGTATGTTGGTATGGTGGTATGTTGGTATGTTGGTATGTTGGTATGTTGGTATGTTGGTATGTTGGTATGTTGGTATGTTGGTATGTTCGTATGTAGGTATGTTCGTATGTTGGTATGTTCGTATGTTGGTATGTTCGTATGTTGGTATGTTCGTATGTTGGTATGTTCGTATGTTGGTATGTTCGTATGTTGGTATGTTCGTATGTAGGTATGTTCGTATGTTGGTATGTTCGTATGTTGGTATGTTCGTATGTTGGTATGTTCGTATGTTGGTATGTTCGTATGTTGGTATGTTCGTATGTTGGTATGTTCGTATGTTGGTATGTTGGTATGTTGGTATGGTGGTATGTTGGTATGTTGGTATGTTGGTATGTTGGCATGTTGGTATGTTGGTATGTTCGTATGTAGGTATGTTCGTATGTTGGTATGTTCGTATGTTGGTATGTTCGTATGTTGGTATGTTCGTATGTTGGTATGGTGGTATGTTGGTATGTTGGTATGTTGGTATGTTCGTATTTTGGTATGTTCGTATGTTGGTATGTTCGTATGTTGGTATGTTCGTATGTTGGTATGTTGGTATGTTGGTATGGTGGTATGTTGGTATGTTGGTATGTTGGTATGTTGGTATGTTCGTATGTTGGTATGTTTGTATGTTGGTATGTTCGTATTTTGGTATGTTCGTATGTTGGTATGTTCGTATGTTGGTATGTTCGTATGTTGGTATGTTCGTATGTTGGTATGTTCGTATGTTGGTATGTTTGTATGTTGGTATGTTCGTATGTTGGTATGTTCGTATGTTGGTATGTTCGTATGTTGGTATATTCGTATGTTGGTATGTTCGTATGTTGGTATGTTCGTATGTTGGTATGTTGGTATGTTGGTATGGTGGTATGTTGGTATGTTGGTATGTTGGTATGTTGGTATGTTGGTATGTTGGTATGTTGGTATGTTGGTATGTTGGTATGTTGGCATGTTGGTATGTTGCTATGTTGGTATGTTGGTATGTTGGTATGTTGGTATTTTGGTATGTTCGTATGTAGGTATGTTCGTATGTTGGTATGTTTGTATGTTGGTATGTTCGTATGTTGGTATGTTCGTATGTTGGTATGTTCGTATGTTGGTATGTTCGTATGTTGGTATGTTCGTATGTTGGTATGTTCGTATGTTGGTATGTTCGTATGTTGGTATGGTGGTATGTTGGTATGTTGGTATGTTGGTATGTTCGTATTTTGGTATGTTCGTATGTTGGTATGTTGGTATGTTGGTATGTTCGTATGTTGGTATGTTCGTATGTTGGTATGTTCGTATGTTGGTATGTTCGTATGTTGGTATGTTCGTATGGTGGTATGTTCGTATGTTGGTATGTTCGTATGTTGGTATGTTGGTATGTTGGTATGGTGGTATGTTGGTATGTTGGTATGTTGGTATGTTGGTATGTTGGTATGTTCGTATGTTGGTATGTTCGTATGTTGGTATGTTCGTATGTTGGTATGTTCGTATGTTGGTATGTTGGTATGTTGGTATGTTCGTATGTTGGTATGTTCGTATGTTGGTATGTTCGTATGTTGGTATGTTCGTATGTTGGTATGTTCGTATGTTGGTATGTTCGTATGTTGGTATGGTGGTATGTTGGTATGTTGGTATGTTGGTATGTTGGTATGTTAGTATGTTGGTATGTTGGTATGTTGGTATATTCGTATGTAGGTATGTTCGTATGTTGGTATGTTCGTATGTTAGTATGTTCGTATGTTGGTATGTTCGTATGTTGGTATGTTCGTATGTTGGTATGTTCGTATGTTGGTATGTTCGTATGTTGGTATGTTCGTATGTTGGTATGTTCGTATGTTGGTATGTTCGTATGTTGGTATGTTCGTATGTTGGTATGTTCGTATGTTGGTATGTTCGTATGTTGGTATGTTCGTATGTTGGTATGGTGGTATGTTGGTATGGTGGTATGTTGGTATGTTGGTATGTTGGTATGTTGGTATGTTGGTATGTTTTTATGTTGGTATGTTGGTATGTTCGTATGTTGGTATGTTCGTATGTTGGTATGTTCGTATGTTGGTATGTTCGTATGTTGGTATGTTCGTATGTTGGTATGGTGGTATGTTGGTATGTTGGTATGTTGGTATGTTGGTATGTTGGTATGTTGGTATGTTGGTATGTTGGTATGTTGGTATGTTGGTATGTTCGTATGTAGGTATGTTCGTATGTTGGTATGTTCGTATGTTGGTATGTTCGTATGTTGGTATGTTCGTATGTTTTTATGTTCGTATGTTTTTATGTTCGTATGTTGGTATGTTCGTGTTCGGACCAAAGATAACTCCCGAACTACCTATTTAATTGTTTAAAGTCGCATGTCGTTGTCACTGTGTGTCCCCCCCCTAAATGTCCCCAGACTTTCCTATATTTTGTGGTGCGAGTGTCCGGCATCAAGGGAAAGCAGAGTCTCATGTCAATCGTGGTGCGAACAAGGCCGTTGCAGTGCAGAACCTTCCACGTTGATTCACCACCGAAAGGTAAGTGACAACGACTGCTTTTATGCGACTCGCTATTTACTATATAAAGTCAATATATATAACAATTCCGGTTATTTGTGTTCGTTATCGCGCTAGCGTGTGGGGTAACCAGCAACAATTTGAGATTGTTTGGCCCCCAAGCGCTTCATTTATGGTCCTTCGTCCCGGATTTAGGGTCTTCATCGTACCGGATTTGTTAATTTGTTTGAATTTTAAAATTGTTATTGTACGGCATAAGCAGTTATCGCCGTAAAATATTGTTGTGCACATGCGAGAAGCATATTCTATTGTTATTGAATTCCACGCTGTTTTGTCCGAATTCGAAAAAGTTGAAGGACTGCGATTGGCATTATAAATTTAAAAATAGTGGATCGTTTATCGTAAAAATTGTTAATTGCACTTCTTAACTCAGTATTACCTACCAGCTTGATAAACTGACCAGTTATAAAGTAGTTAGAGATTCGCTCTGGTCGTGTTGATAAGCTGCATATGTTGTAGTGAATTAGAAATTATTGAAATTTGGAGAATAAGAAAAATCGCGTAGATAGTTAAAATAAAATTATTATTCTTTCACTTTATTTAGAACTGGTTATCGTTTTCTTTCACCTGTTTTTGAGTTTGATAGCGTAGAAGTTTAGGTAATTTATTTAGTTACCGTAATAGGTGTTTAAAAATTGCAAGCACTTTTTAAATAATAATACGAACCACTAAATCGAAAATTACAGTAGTTATTGTTGGATTAAGAAGTCGCTATTGCGAGACTTGTAGTGAACTTCGCAGTGAAAAAAAAATATATACTATTGAATACAATTACTGTTCTTGTTTTGGTTGTATTAGGTTAAATTAAAATTAAATTATAATAATTCGTTATCGTTGTTGATCGTCTATAGAATTGTTTGGGTAGATAAAAAAAAAAGTAGGCGGTGTAATTGTTGAATTCGAAGATGCCTGTTATTGACGAGTATAAATTCCTTGTAAAAACCCTTTACGAGAAGGTGTCTCGATTAAGGGCTGTAGCTATTGAGGTGGAGACGAAGCCAACTAGCAAGAACAAAGGACTTCTAAAAGTAATGTCAGTGAATATGGATGACTGGTTTGATTCGTTTAACGATACCATGCAGAAGATTGCAGTGTATAACGCAAAACAGAATCCTAGAATCGATGAAGATTTAGGGGATGATTTCGTGAAATTTGAAGATGCGTACTATCATGCAAAGGCCGTGGTCCAAGCAACGTTTCCAGAAACAGATAGATTAAGTATGAGTAATGCTAACATGAGCATGCACGCTGGCCCCTCATCTCCAGCCGTCAACGTTCAACTTCCCAAGCTTGAGCTCCCAGAATTTTCTGGTGATGTTAGAAAGTGGAATAGCTTTGCAGACTTGTTTATGGCAACGATTCACTCTAATCCTCAGCTAAGCGACGTGCAGCGCCACATGTACCTGCGATCAGCTGTAAGTGGCGAGGCATTGGCGCTGATTGCTTCGCTGCCCCTCACTGGGGCCAATTATACCACGTGTTGGGACACTCTGAAATCACGATATGAAAACACGCATCTCCAGACCAATGCCTATTTAGAGGCTTTGTTTGGGACTCCTACTACATCTCGTGACCCGGCTCACATACGCACTTTGGCCAGCCACCTGTCAGAGTACACCGGCGCTTTGGCCGCCTTAGGTCACAATGTGGAAGGGTGGGCGGTACCTTTACTGTTTACGCTTAGCAGAAAACTTCATTCCACGCTGAGGGAAAATTGGGAAAAATATGTTGTCGCTAACCCATCTCCAACGCTCAAACAATTCATTTCGTTTTTGAATAACGAAGCTCGGGTGTTAGAGGCTGCTCAAACTAGTGTGCCTGCACTTCACGGGACCATCCCTAAGAAATATGGTACTAGTCCCTATGAAAGGAAAGACAAGTCGACCAGGGGACCGACTACATTTATGGTAAACACGAAGTCCGAGATGCTATGTTGTTTGAGATGCAAAGGTCAACATTCGTTACCTCAGTGCGGTCATTTCCGAAAACAAATGGTAGCCGACCGCCTCCAGTTCGCCAAGGAAAAGAGGTTGTGCTTGGCTTGCTTGTCGCCTGGTCACTATCTCAAGGAGTGCTCGAGGCAAAACCCGTGCAAACACTGTTCAGCTAAGCACCATTTATTGCTTCACCTGGGTAGCAAGCCAAAGAAAGAGTTGAGATTTCAACCGTCCGTTGATCATGCAGTCATCAGCTCTGCCGCACCCGGTACTTCGTTTCAATCAGCAACTCCGCCCGAAGTGGATTCGCTTCAGACTTACACGTCCAATGGAACTGGTTATGTCCTGCTTGCCACGGCTCAGGCAGATGTTCAAGATCAGTGGGGCAACTTCCAAAATGTTCGATTGCTCATCGACAGTGCAAGCCAAGCCACGTTTATTACCGAAGCTTGTATTATGCGACTAGGCCTGGAAAGTCGAGATACTGCGGTTCCCGTCTTTGGAATGGCACAGACAGCGCTTGGAGTTTCAAGAAAATTGGTACGTTGCATTTTCAAACCTGCAAAGACGGTGGAACTGCAAATAGAAGCATTGGTTGTAGATAACATTACTGATTGCCCATCGAAGTCGTTCCAGCCGCAGCTTTGGGAACACCTGCGTGGACGCCCGCTGGCCGACCCTAGTTACTATCGATCTCAACCGGTGGATATCCTGTTGGGAGCAGAATGGTTTGGTTTCGTTATGCTAGGCAGACCTGTACAAGGCCCCCCTGGCTCCCCTAGCCTGATTGAAAGCATTTGGGGATATTGTTTATTAGGTCGACTCAAGCAAGCCACTACAGCCATCCAAAATTTCTGCCTAACTTATGAAAACAAGTTGGACCTATTAATCCGACGTTTTTGGGAGGTAGAAGAGATTCCATCGGTCAAAACCCTCAGCCCTGAGGACGCAAATTGTGAAGAACTGTATAAGTCGACCGTTTCTCGTCTGAAGAATGGCAGGTACATGGTAGCCCTGCCCTTCATGCCGTCGGCGCCAAAGTTAGGTGACAGTCGTCAGGCCGCCTCTCGCAGATTTCAACTTCTGGAAAGGCGTCTTAACCAGAATCCTGTCCTACGAGAACACTATAATGCATTCATGTTAGATTATGCTGACCAAGGGCACATGGTTGTAGTTCCTCCTTGTCCTTTATCGGTGGCATCGACGTATTTTATTCCGCACCACTGCATATTTCGCGGCAATAATGCCGATATCAGCAAGTTTAGAGTCGTTTTCGATGCCTCTATGCCTACCAAAGATGGACCATCATTAAATCAGGTTTTATACAAAGGTCCGAAATTGCAAGCAGATATTGTAGATATGCTAACTCGTTTTCGACTACACGAAGTGGTCCTTGTGACTGATATACGACAAATGTACCGTAATATTATGATTTGTGAGGAGCATCGCGATTATCAGAGAATTCTGTGGCGTTTTCACCCTGAAGAACCTGTCACAGAATATTGTTTATCAACTGTCACGTATGGGGTCTCGTCTTCTCCATTTCTTGCCATTCGCACACTGCAGCAGTTGGTTGAAGATGAGGGTGATTCGTTCCCGATGGCATCGGCAGTAATACGTCAAGCAACATATATGGATGATGTGGTCACGTCCGTTCCGACCGTACAAGACGCGCTGCAGTTGCAAAGGGAATTGACGCAGCTGCTGGGTAGAGGTAAATTTGAACTTCGGAAATGGATGAGTAACCGCGTCGAACTTTTGAAATCCTTGCCGTCCGATCATTGTGCTTTGTCAGCCGAATCACTGTCGTTTGAAGGCGATGCCGAACCGTCGGCTAAAATATTAGGTCTAGTATGGCGACCTAATGCAGATATATTTTCATATCAAGTAGCAGGCAACTCGCCTAGAATCACCAAACGCACAATAATGTCCGACATCGCAAAGCTTTTTGACCCTATCGGATTTATTTGCCCTGTGATTTTTGTGGGAAAGTGCTTGATCCGTTACCTATGGCAATTGGGGATCGATTGGGATGAAACGCCCCCTCCAGAAGTTTGCGAAAAATGGCTACGTTTCCGCCAAGAACTTCCGGCACTGGCTACATTTTCACTCCCAAGATCATTGCATATCGATGGGTCTAAACGAATCGAGCTACACGGTTTCTCAGATAGTTCAGAACAAGGGTATGCCGGTGTAGTTTATCTAAGAAGTCAGCTATCAACAGGTGAAGTGAAGCTTTCGTTGCTGGTTGCTAAGTCAAAGGTAGCACCATTACAAGTCAATACACTGCCTCGGTTGGAATTATGTGGGATCGAATTGGTGTCAAAGTTACTACAGCGTATGGTCCAGATCATTCAGTCACGTTGCCAAATAGCCTCTGTCACCGCATGGAGTGACTCGACCGTAGCGTTGCATTGGTTAAAGTCACCTCCACATCGATGGAAGACATTTGTCGCAAATAAAGTTAGTGCAGCCCAGAGTCGATTAGCCCCCGAGAATTTTCGTTATGTACCTTCGCAACTTAATCCTGCAGATTGTGCTTCCCGGGGCTTGCTACCTAGAGACCTATTGCACCATCCGATATGGATATCCGGTCCTGTATGGCTACTAGGACCTCCCAGCAGCTGGCCTGTCACCCAGCTAGAAGGGAAGCATGTTAAAGATGCAACTTCATCAGAGGCACGTGTAGTAACGTTTGCTATTAACACACCACCATCGGATCAAAATATTTCGAAGATCCTCTTCAAAGAGATATCTTCACTGTCAAAATTGAAGCGAGTAGTGGCTTGGATGCGGCGTTTTTGTTATAATGCTCGTCACAAGGAAAACCGCCAGGATGGTTGTCTAACAGTGGATGAACTGAATTCAGCTCTCACCACGTGTGTAAAATGGGTACAATCAGAAGAGTTTGCTACGGAGATTGGTATGATGTCGGCGGGTCGTCAGATACCGGTTCGTCTTCGAAAGCTAAATCCATTCATTGATGATCAAGGTATTTTGAGAGTAGGAGGTCGTTTAGGCCAGTCTTCGTTACCTTTCGCTAGAAAGTATCCCATACTGCTTCCGAAATCACATCCTATGGTAAATCTAATGATCGATTATTTTCATCGACTGTACCTTCACCCAGGTCCACTAAATTTGCATTCAATCATTCAGCGCCAATTTTGGATAATATCGGCCCGTTCAGTTATCCGCCATCGCTTGGCCAAATGTGTGACGTGTTTTCGTACTCAACCGTCCCCTATACAGCCTTTTATGGGCGATCTCCCAACTGCTCGTCTCCAGTCAATAAAGGCGTTCGCTATTACGGGCGTTGATTACGGCGGCCCCTATGAAATCACTCAGGGTAAACTGCGAAAAGCCAAAATTTATAAAGCATACATCTGCTTGTTCGTATGCTTTGCGACCAAAGCTGTACACCTCGAATTGGCCTCAGAACTAACAACCGAATCCTTCTTGGCCGCGCTCCGTCGATTCATTGCACGTCGCGGGACGGTAAAAGAAATGCATAGTGACTGCGGAACAAATTTTGTGGGAGCAAAGCGTAAGTTGGAAGAATGGGCACAGTTTATCGCTTCAAATGAGCATAATCGCATCGTGGCCAGACAGTTAACAGATCAGGGTATCGTCTGGCGTTTAAACCCCCCCTCCAGTCCACATTTCGGCGGAATTTGGGAGGCTGGTATTAAATCAACGAAGCTACTCTTGAGGCGAGTCATAGGAAATCAAACGTTGACCTATGAGGAATTTTACACGGTTCTCGTACAAGTCGAGGCCACGCTCAACTCTAGACCGCTAGGACCAATTAGTGCCGATCCAAATGACCTACAGGCCATTACTCCAGGACACTTCCTACTACTGGAGCCGCCGACGGCTCTCCTTGAACCTGATCCGCCGCTGGGACCTGTCACTCCTCGAGAGAGGTGGACTTTGTTGAGGCAAATGGTGCACTCATTCTGGAAACGCTGGTCTGTGGATTACCTTTGTACGCTTCAACAACGAAAGAAGTGGACCCGTGGCACCGACAACCTCGTGGAAGGGACGATGGTAGTAGTCAAAGATGATAACCTATCACCCTTGCAGTGGAGACTGGGTCGTGTTACTAAAACGTACCCTGGCAAAGATGGAATTGTCCGGGTTGCTGAAATAAAAACAGGCACCGGAAAAATCACTAGGTCTGCAGTCAAGTTGTGTCCTCTACCTTTAGATTAAGATATATGTTAGCGTTAAGTTTAGTATTAGTGTTGGTTAGATTTAAATGGGGTGTCGTCCCGGATCATTACCTTTTCCTGGTTTCCGTTGGGCTTCCTCCCACCGCGCAAAGCCTCCACCACAGCCCCGGTAGGAGTGAAGTTCGTAGTCATTTATTCCTTCCCTTATTTAATTATTCTTTTGCCTCTTCGAATCGTTATTCATAAAAGGTTATTGTTAGCGCGAGCGACACACCCCTTAGGTAATCTAGTGTAAATATTCTATTATTGTTTTTCTTTTGTAATATACAAGCTGGTAGGTCGCGTTCGAAAGATTTAGGAACGGGGTTCCCAGGTGGGCGGCATGTTCGGACCAAAGATAACTCGCGAACTACCTATTTAATTGTTTAAAGTCGCATGTCGTTGTCACTGTGTGTCCCCCCCTAAATGTCCCCAGACTTTCCTATATTTTGTGGTGCGAGTGTCCGGCATCAAGGGAAAGCAGAGTCTCATGTCAATCGTGGTGCGAACAAGGCCGTTGCAGTGCAGAACCTTCCACATTGATTCACCACCTAAAGGTAAGTGACAACGACTGCTTTTATGCGACTCGCTATTTACTATATAAAGTCAATATATATAACAATTCCGGTTATTTGTGTTCGTTATCGCGCTAGCGTGTGGGGTAACCAGCAACAATTTGAGATTGTTTGGCCCCCAAGCGCTTCAGTTCGTATGTTGGTATGTTCGTATGTTGGTATGTTCGTATGTTGGTATGTTCGTATGTTGGTATGTTCGTATGTTGGTATGTTCGTATGTTGGTATGGTGGTATGTTGGTATGTTGGTATGTTGGTATGTTGGTATGTTGGTATGTTGGTATGTTGGTATGTTGGTATGTTGTTATGTTGGTATGTTGGTATGTTGGTATGTTGGTATGTTGGTATGTTGGTATGTTGGTATGTTCGTATGTAGGTATGTTCGTATGTTGGTATGTTCGTATGTTGGTATGTTCGTATGTTGGTATGTTCGTATGTTGGTGTGTTCGTATGTTGGTATGTTCGTATGTTGGTATGTTCGTATGTTGGTATGTTCGTATGTTGGTATGTTCGTATGTTGGTATGTTCGTATGTTGGTATGTTCGTATGTTGGTATGTTCGTATGTTGGTATGTTCGTATGTTGGTATGGTGGTATGTTGGTATGTTGGTATGTTGGTATGTTGGTATGTTGGTATGTTCGTATGTAGGTATGTCGTATGTTGGTATGTTCGTATGTTGGTATGTTCGTATGTTGGTATGTTCGTATGTTGGTATGTTCGTATGTTGGTATGTTCGTATGTTGGTATGTTCGTATGTTGGTATGTTCGTATGTTGGTATGTTCGTATGTTGGTATGTTCGTATGTTGGTATGTTCGTATGTTGGTATGTTCGTATGTTGGTATGGTGGTATGTTGGTATGTTGGTATGTTGGTATGTTCGTATTTTGGTATGTGCGTATGTTGGTATGTTCATATGTTGGTATGTTCGTATGTTGGTATGTTCGTATATTGGTATGTTCGTATGTTGGTATGTTCGTATGTTGGTATGTTCGTATGTTGGTATGTTCGTATGTTGGTATGTTCGTATGTTGGTATGTTCGTATGTTGGTATGTTCGTATGTTGGTATGGTGGTATGTTGGTATGTTGGTATGTTAGTATGTTGGTATGTTGGTATGTTGGTATGTTGGTATGTTGGTATGTTCGTATGTAGGTATGTTCGTATGTTGGTATGTTCGTATGTTGGTATGTTCGTATGTTGGTATGTTCGTATGTCGGTATGTTCGTATGTTGGTATGTTCGTATGTTGGTATGTTCGTATGTTGGTATGGTGGTATGTTGGTATGTTGGTATGTTGGTATGTTCGTATTTTGGTATGTTCGTATGTTGGTATGTTCGTATGTTGGTATGTTCGTATGTTGGTATGTTGGTATGTTGGTATGGTGGTATGTTGGTATGTTGGTATGTTGATATGTTGGTATGTTGGTATGTTGGTATGTTGGTATGTTGGTATGTTGGTATGTTGGTATGTTGGTATGTTGGTATGTTGTTATGTTGGTATGTTGGTATGTTCGTATGTTGGTATGTTGGTATGTTGGTATGATGGTATGTTGGTATGTTGTTATGTTGGTATGTTGGTATGTTGGTATGTTGGTATGTTCGTATGTAGGTATGTTCGTATGTTGGTATGTTCGTATGTTGGTATGTTCGTATGTTGGTATGTTCGTATGTTGGTATGTTCGTATGTTGGTATGTTCGTATGTTGGTATGTTCGTATGTTGGTATGTTCGTATGTTGGTATGTTCGTATGTTGGTATGTTCGTATGTTGGTATGGTGGTATGTTGGTATGTTGGTATGTTGGTATGTTCGTATTTTGGTATGTTCGTATGTTGGTATGTTCGTATGTTGGTATGTTCGTATGTTGGTATGTTCGTATGTTGGTATGTTCGTATGTTGGTATGTTCGTATGTTGGTATGTTCGTATGTTGGTATGTTCGTAAGTTGGTATGTTCGTATGTTGGTATGTTCGTATGTTGGTATGTTCGTATGTTGGTATGTTCGTATGTTGGTATGTTCGTATGTTGGTATGTTCGTATGTTGGTATGTTCGTATGTTGGTATGTTCGTATGTTGGTATGTTGGTATGTTGGTATGTTGGTATGGTGGTATGTTTGTATGTTGGTATGTTGGTATGTTGGTATGTTGGTATGTTCGTATGTTGGTATGTTCGTATGTTGGTATGTTCGTATGTTGGTATGTTCGTATGTTGGTATGTTCGTATGTTGGTATGTTCGTATGTTGGTATGTTGGTATGTTGGTATGTTGGTATGTTCGTATTTTGGTATGTTCGTATGTTGGTATGTTCGTATGTTGGTATGTTCGTATGTTGGTATGTTCGTATGTTGGTATGTTCGTATGTTGGTATGTTCGTATGTTGGTATGTTCGTATGTTGGTATGTTCGTATGTTGGTATGTTCGTATGTTGGTATGTTCGTATGTTGGTATGTTCGTATGTTGGTATGTTCGTATGTTGGTATGTTGGTATGTTGGTATGGTGGTATGTTGGTATGTTGGTATGTTGGTATGTTGGTATGTTGGTATGTTGATATGTTGGTATGTTGGTATGTTGGTATGTTGGTATGTTGGTATGTTGGTATGTTGGTATGTTGGTATGTTGGTATGTTGGTATGTTGGTATGTTGGTATGTTGGTATGTTGGTATGTTGGTATGTTCGTATGTAGGTATGTTCGTATGTTGGTATTTTGGTATGTTCGTATGTTGGTATGTTCGTATGTTGGTATGTTCGTATGTTGGTATGTTCGTATGTTGGTATGTTCGTATGTTGGTATTTTGGTATGTTCGTATGTTGGTATGTTCGTATGTTGGTATGTTGGTATGTTGGTATGTTCGTATGTTGGTATGGTGGTATGTTGGTATGTTGGTATGTTCGTATTTTGGTATGTTCGTATGTTGGTATGTTCGTATGTTGGTATGTTCGTATGTTGGTATGTTCGTATGTTGGTATGTTCGTATGTTGGTATGTTCGTATGTTGGTATGTTCGTATGTTGGTATGTTCGTATGTTGGTATGTTCGTATGTTGGTATGTTCGTATGTTGGTATGTTCGTATGTTGGTATGTTCGTATGTTGGTATGTTCGTATGTTGGTATGGTGGTATGTTGGTATGTTGGTATGTTGGTATGTTGGTATGTTGGTGTTGGTATGTTGGTATGTTCGTATGTAGGTATGTTCGTATGTTGGTCTGTTCGTATGTTGGTATGTTCGTATGTTGGTATGTTCGTATGTTGGTATGTTGGTATGTTGGTATGTTGGTATGGTGGTATGTTGGTATGTTGGTATGTTGGTATGTTGGTATGTTCGTATGTTGGTATGTTCGTATGTTGGTATGTTCGTATGTTGGTATGTTCGTATGTTGGTATGTTCGTATGTTGGTATGTTCGTATGTTGGTATGTTGGTATGTTGGTATGGTGGTATGTTGGTATGTTGGTATGTTGGTATGTTGGTATGTTGGTATGTTGGTATGTTGGTATGTTGGTATGTTGGTATGTTGGTATGTTGGTATGTTGGTATGTTGGTATGTTGGTATGTTGGTATGTTGGTATGTTGGTATGTTGGTATGTTGGTATGTTGGTATGTTCGTATGTAGGTATGTTCGAATGATGGTATGTTCGTATGTTGGTATGTTCGTATGTTGGTATGTTCGTATGTTGGTATGTTCGTATGTTGGTATGTTCGTATTTTGGTATGTTCGTATGTTGGTATGTTCGTATGTTGGTATGTTCGTATGGTGGTATGTTCGTATGTTGGTATGGTGGTATGTTGGTATGTTGGTATGTTCGTATTTTGGTATGTTCGTATGTTGGTATGTTCGTATGTTGGTATGTTCGTATGTTGGTATGTTCGTATGTTGGTATGTTCGTATGTTGGTATGTTCGTATGTTGGTATGTTCGTATGTTGGTATGTTCGTATGTTGGTATGTTCGTATGTTGGTATGTTCGTATGTTGGTATGTTCGTATGTTGGTATGTTCGTATGTTGGTATGGTGGTATGTTGGTATGTTGGTATGTTGGTATGTTCGTATTTTGGTATGTTCGTATGTTGGTATGTTCGTATGTTGGTATGTTCGTATGTTGGTATGTTCGTATGTTGGTATGTTCGTATGTTGGTATGTTCGTATGTTGGTATGTTCGTATGTTGGTATGTTCGTATGTTGGTATGTTCGTATGTTGGTATGGTGGTATGTTGGTATGTTGGTATGTTGGTATGTTGGTATGTTGGTATGTTGGTATGTTGGTATGTTGGTATGTTCGTATGTAGGTATGTTCGTATGTTGGTATGTTCGTATGTTGGTATGTTCGTATGTTGGTATGTTCGTATGTCGGTATGTTCGTATGTTGGTATGTTCATATGTTGGTATGTTCGTATGTTGGTATGGTGGTATGTTGGTATGTTGGTATGTTGGTATGTTCGTATTTTGGTATGTTCGTATGTTGGTATGTTCGTATGTTGGTACGTTCGTATGTTGGTATGTTGGTATGTTGGTATGGTGGTATGTTGGTATGTTGGTATGTTGGTATGTTGGTATGTTAGTATGTTGGTATGTTGGTATGTTGGTATGTTGGTATGTTGGTATGTTGGTATGTTGTTATGTTGGTATGTTGGTATGTTGGTATGTTGGTATGTTGGTATGTTGGTATGTTGGTATGTTGGTATGTTGTTATGTTGGTATGTTGGTATGTTGGTATGTTGGTATGTTCGTATGTAGGTATGTTCGTATGTTGGTATGTTCGTATGTTGGTATGTTCGTATGTTGGTATGTTCGTATGTTGGTATGTTCGTATGTTGGTATGTTCGTATGTTGGTATGTTCGTATGTTG
The DNA here is from genome assembly GCA_958336395.1 of Ctenicera cuprea. Classification (NCBI taxonomy): domain Eukaryota; kingdom Metazoa; phylum Arthropoda; class Insecta; order Coleoptera; family Elateridae; genus Ctenicera; species Ctenicera cuprea. The sequence continues at coordinate 35,517 of CATVIB010000445.1, forward strand.
GTATGTTCGTATGTTGGTATGTTCGTATGTTGGTATGTTCGTATGTTGGTATGGTGGTATGTTGGTATGTTGGTATGTTGGTATGTTCGTATTTTGGTATGTTCGTATGTTGGTATGTTCGTATGTTGGTATGTTCGTATGTTGGTATGTTCGTATGTTGGTATGTTCGTATGTTGGTATGTTCGTATGTTGGTATGTTCGTAAGTTGGTATGTTCGTATGTTGGTATGTTCGTATGTTGGTATGTTCGTATGTTGGTATGTTCGTATGTTGGTATGTTCGTATGTTGGTATGTTCGTATGTTGGTATGTTCGTATGTTGGTATGTTCGTATGTTGGTATGTTGGTATGTTGGTATGTTGGTATGGTGGTATGTTGGTATGTTGGTATGTTGGTATGTTGGTATGTTGGTATGTTCGTATGTTGGTATGTTCGTATGTTGGTATGTTCGTATGTTGGTATGTTCGTATGTTGGTATGTTCGTATGTTGGTATGTTCGTATGTTGGTATGTTGGTATGTTGGTATGGTGGTATGTTGGTATGTTGGTATGTTGGTATGTTGGTATGTTGGTATGTTGGTATGTTGGTATGTTGGTATGTTGGTATGTTGGTATGTTGGTATGTTGGTATGTTGGTATGTTGGTATGTTGGTATGTTGGTATGTTGGTATGTTGGTATGTTGGTATGTTGGTATGTTGGTATGTTGGTATGTTCGTATGTAGGTATGTTCGAATGATGGTATGTTCGTATGTTGGTATGTTCGTATGTTGGTATGTTCGTATGTTGGTATGTTCGTATGTTGGTATGTTCGTATTTTGGTATGTTCGTATGTTGGTATGTTCGTATGTTGGTATGTTCGTATGTTGGTATGTTCGTATGTTGGTATGGTGGTATGTTGGTATGTTGGTATGTTCGTATTTTGGTATGTTCGTATGTTGGTATGTTCGTATGTTGGTATGTTCGTATGTTGGTATGTTCGTATGGTGGTATGTTCGTATTTTGGTATGTTCGTATGTTGGTATGTTCGTATGTTGGTATGTTCGTATGGTGGTATGTTCGTATGTTGGTATGGTGGTATGTTGGTATGTTGGTATGTTCGTATTTTGGTATGTTCGTATGTTGGTATGTTCGTATGTTGGTATGTTCGTATGTTGGTATGTTCGTATGTTGGTATGTTCGTATGTTGGTATGTTCGTATGTTGGTATGTTCGTATGTTGGTATGTTCGTATGTTGGTATGTTCGTATGTTGGTATGTTCGTATGTTGGTATGTTCGTATGTTGGTATGTTCGTATGTTGGTATGGTGGTATGTTGGTATGTTGGTATGTTGGTATGTTCGTATTTTGGTATGTTCGTATGTTGGTATGTTCGTATGTTGGTATGTTCGTATGTTGGTATGTTCGTATGTTGGTATGTTCGTATGTTGGTATGTTCGTATGTTGGTATGTTCGTATGTTGGTATGTTCGTATGTTGGTATGTTCGTATGTTGGTATGGTGGTATGTTGGTATGTTGGTATGTTGGTATGTTGGTATGTTGGTATGTTGGTATGTTGGTATGTTCGTATGTAGGTATGTTCGTATGTTGGTATGTTCGTATGTTGGTATGTTCGTATGTTGGTATGTTCGTATGTCGGTATGTTCGTATGTTGGTATGTTCATATGTTGGTATGTTCGTATGTTGGTATGGTGGTATGTTGGTATGTTGGTATGTTGGTATGTTCGTATTTTGGTATGTTCGTATGTTGGTATGTTCGTATGTTGGTACGTTCGTATGTTGGTATGTTGGTATGGTGGTATGTTGGTATGTTGGTATGTTGGTATGTTGGTATGTTAGTATGTTGGTATGTTGGTATGTTGGTATGTTGGTATGTTGGTATGTTGGTATGTTGTTATGTTGGTATGTTGGTATGTTGGTATGTTGGTATGTTGGTATGTTGGTATGTTGGTATGTTGGTAAGTTGTTATGTTGGTATGTTGGTATGTTGGTATGTTGGTATGTTCGTATGTAGGTATGTTCGTATGTTGGTATGTTCGTATGTTGGTATGTTCGTATGTTGGTATGTTCGTATGTTGGTATGTTCGTATGTTGGTATGTTCGTATGTTGGTATGTTCGTATGTTGGTATGTTCGTATGTTGGTATGTTCGTATGTTGGTATGTTCGTATGTTGGTATGTTCGTATGTTGGTATGGTGGTATGTTGGTATGTTGGTATGTTGGTATGTTCGTATTTTGGTATGTTCGTATGTTGGTATGTTCGTATGTTGGTATGTTCGAATGTTGGTATGTTCGTATGTTGGTATGTTCGTATGTTGGTATGTTCGTATGTTGGTATGTTCGTATGTTGGTATGTTCGTAAGTTGGTATGTTCGTATGTTGGTATGTTCGTATGTTGGTATGTTCGTATGTTGGTATGTTCGTATGTTGGTATGTTCGTATGTTGGTATGTTGGTATGTTGGTATGTTGGTATGGTGGTATGTTGGTATGTTGGTATGTTGGTATGTTGGTATGTTCGTATGTTGGTATGTTCGTATGTTGGTATGTTCGTATGTTGGTATGTTCGTATGTTGGTATGTTCGTATGTTGGTATGTTCGTATGTTGGTATGTTGGTATGTTGGTATGGTGGTATGTTGGTATGTTGGTATGTTGGTATGTTGGTATGTTCGTATGTTGGTATGTTCGTATGTTGGTATGTTCGTATGTTGGTATGTTCGTATGTTGGTATGTTGGTATGTTGGTATGTTGGTATGTTGGTATGTTGGTATGTTGGTATGTTGGTATGTTGGTATGTTGGTATGTTGGTATGTTGGTATGTTGGTATGTTCGTATGTTCGTATGTAGGTATGTTCGTATGTTGGTATGTTCGTATGTTGGTATGTTCGTATGTTGGTATGTTCGTATGTTGGTGTGTTCGTATGTTGGTATGTTCGTATGTTGGTATGTTCGTATGTTGGTATGTTCGTATGTTGGTATGTTCGTATGTTGGTATGTTCGTATGTTGGTATGTTCGTATGTTGGTATGTTCGTATGTTGGTATGTTCGTATGTTGGTATGTTCGTATGTTGGTATGGTGGTATGTTGGTATGTTGGTATGTTGGTATGTTGGTATGTTGGTATGTTGGTATGTTCGTATGTAGGTATGTTCGTATGTTGGTATGTTCGTATGTTGGTATGTTCGTATGTTGGTATGTTCGTATGTTGGTATGTTCGTATGTTGGTATGTTCGTATGTTGGTATGTTCGTATGTTGGTATGGTGGTATGTTGGTATGTTGGTATGTTGGTATGTTTGTATTTTGGTATGTTCGTATGTTGGTATGTTCATATGTTGGTATGTTCGTATGTTGGTATGTTCGTATGTTGGTATGTTCGTATGTTGGTATGTTCGTATGTTGGTATGTTCGTATGTTGGTATGTTCGTATGTTGGTATGTTCGTATGTTGGTATGTTCGTATGTTGGTATGTTCGTATGTTGGTATGTTCGTATGTTGGTATGGTGGTATGTTGGTATGTTGGTATGTTGGTATGTTGGTATGTTGGTATGTTGGTATGTTGGTATGTTGGTATGTTGGTATGTTGGTATGTTGGTATGTTCGTATGTAGGTATGTTCGTATGTTGGTATGTTCGTATGTTGGTATGTTCGTATGTTGGTATGTTCGTATGTCGGTATGTTCGTATGTTGGTATGTTCGTATGTTGGTATGTTCGTATGTTGGTATGGTGGTATGTTGGTATGTTGGTATGTTGGTATGTTCGTATTTTGGTGTGTTCGTATGTTGGTATGTTCGTATGTTGGTATGTTCGTATGTTGGTATGTTGGTATGTTGGTATGGTGGTATGTTGGTATGTTGGTATGTTGGTATGTTGGTATGTAGGTATGTTGGTATGTTGGTATGTTGGTATGTTGGTATGTTGGTATGTTGTTATGTTGGTATGTTGGTATGTTCGTATGTTGGTATGTTGGTATGTTGGTATGTTGGTATGTTGTTATGATGGTATGTTGGTATGTTGGTATGTTGGTATGTTCGTATGTAGGTATGTTCGTATGTTGGTATGTTCGTATGTTGGTATGTTCGTATGTTGGTATGTTCGTATGTTCGTATGTTGGTATGTTCGTATGTTGGTATGTTAGTATGTTGGTATGTTCGTATGTTGGTATGTTCGTATGTTGGTATGTTCGTATGTTGGTATGTTCGTATGTTGGTATGGTGGTATGTTGGTATGTTGGTATGTTGGTATGTTCGTATTTTGGTATGTTCGTATGTTGGTATGTTGGTATGTTGGTATGTTGGTATGTTCGTATGTAGGTATGTTCGTATGTTGGTATGTTCGTATGTTGGTATGTTCGCATGTTGGTATGTTCGTATGTTGGTGTGTTCGTATGTTGGTATGTTCGTATGTTGGTATGTTCGTATGTTGGTATGTTCGTATGTTGGTATGTTCGTATGTTGGTATGTTCGTATGTTGGTATGTTCGTATGTTGGTATGTTCGTATGTTGGTATGTTCGTATGTTGGTATGGTGGTATGTTGGTATGTTGGTATGTTGGTATGTTGGTATGTTGGTATGTTCGTATGTAGGTATGTTCGTATGTTGGTATGTTCGTATGTTGGTATGTTCGTATGTTGGTATGTTGGTATGTTGGTATGTTGGTATGTTGGTATGTTCGTATGTTGGTATGTTCGTATGTTGGTATGTTCGTATGTTGGTATGTTCGTATGTTGGTATGTTCGTATGTTGGTATGTTCGTATGTTGGTATGTTCGTATGTTGGTATGTTCGTATGTTGGTATGGTGGTATGTTGGTATGTTGGTATGTTGGTATGTTCGTATGTTGGTATGTTCGTATGTTGGTATGGTGGTATGTTGGTATGTTGGTATGTTGGTATGTTGGTATGTTGGTATGTTGGTATGTTGGTATGTTGGTATGTTGGTATGTTGGTATGTTGGTATGTTCGTATGTAGGTATGTTCGTATGTTGGTATGTTCGTATGTTGGTATGTTCGTATGTTGGTATGTTCGTATGTTGGTATGTTCGTATGTTGGTATGTTCGTATGTTGGTATGTTCGTATGTTGGTATGTTCGTATGTTGGTATGGTGGTATGTTGGTATGTTGGTATGTTGGTATGTTGGTATGTTGGTGTTGGTATGTTGGTATGTTCGTATGTAGGTATGTTCGTATGTTGGTCTGTTCGTATGTTGGTATGTTCGTATGTTGGTATGTTCGTATGTTGGTATGTTCGTATGTTGGTATGTTCGTATGTTGGTATGTTCGTATGTTGGTATGTTGGTATGTTGGTATGTTGGTATGTTGGTATGTTGGTATGTTGGTATGTTGGTATGTTGGTATGTTCGTATGTAGGTATGTTCGTATGTTGGTATGTTCGTATGTTGGTATGTTCGCATGTTGGTATGTTCGTATGTTGGTGTGTTCGTATGTTGGTATGTTCGTATGTTGGTATGTTCGTATGTTGGTATGTTCGTATGTTGGTATGTTCGTATGTTGGTATGTTCGTATGTCGGTATGTTCGTATGTTGGTATGTTCATATGTTGGTATGTTCGTATGTTGGTATGGTGGTATGTTGGTATGTTGGTATGTTGGTATGTTCGTATTTTGGTATGTTCGTATGTTGGTATGTTCGTATGTTGGTATGTTCGTATGTTGGTATGTTGGTATGTTGGTATGGTGGTATGTTGGTATGTTGGTATGTTGGTATGTTGGTATGTTAGTATGTTGGTATGTTGGTATGTTGGTATGTTGGTATGTTGGTATGTTGGTATGTTGTTATGTTGGTATGTTGGTATGTTGGTATGTTGCTATGTTGGTATGTTGGTATGTTGGTATGTTGGTATGTTCGTATGTAGGTATGTTCGTATGTTGGTATGTTCGTATGTTGGTATGTTCGTATGTTGGTATGTTCGTATGTTGGTATGTTTGTATGTTGGTATGTTCGTATGTTGGTATGTTCGTATGTTGGTATGTTCGTATGTTGGTATGTTCGTATGTTGGTATGTTCGTATGTTGGTATGGTGGTATGTTGGTATGTTGGTATGTTGGTATGTTCGTATGTTGGTATGTTCGTATGTTGGTATGTTCGTATGTTGGTATGTTCGTATGTTGGTATGTTCGTATGTTGGTATGGTGGTATGTTGGTATGTTGGTATGTTGGTATGGTGGTATGTTGGTATGTTGGTATGTTGGTATGTTGGTATGTTCGTATGTTGGTATGTTGGTATGTTCGTATGTTGGTATGTTCGTATGTTGGTATGTTGGTATGTTGGTATGTTGGTATGTTGGTATGTTGGTATGTTGGTATGTTGGTATGTTCGTATGTTGGTATGTTGGTATGTTGGTATGTTGGTATGTTGGTATGTTGGTATGTTCGTATGTAGGTATGTTCGTATGTTGGTATGTTCGTATGTTGGTATGTTCGTATGTTGGTATGTTCGTATGTTGGTATGTTCGTATGTTGGTATGTTCGTATGTTGGTATGTTCGTATGTTGGTATGTTCGTATGTTGGTATGTTCGTATGTTGGTATGGTGGTATGTTGGTATGTTGGTATGTTCGTATTTTTGTATGTTCGTATGTTGGTATGTTCGTATGTTGGTATGTTCGTATGTTGGTATGTTCGTATGTTGGTATGTTCGTATGTTGGTATGTTCGTATGTTGGTATGTTCGTATGTTGGTATGTTCGTATGTTGGTATGTTTGTATGTTGGTATGTTCGTATGTTGGTATGTTCGTATGTTGGTATGTTCGTATGTTGGTATGTTCGTATGTTGGTATGTTCGTATGTTGGTATGTTCGTATGTTGGTATGTTCGTATGTTGGTATGTTGGTATGTTGGTATGTTGGTATGTTGGTATGTTGGTATGTTGGTATGTTGGTATGTTGGTATGTTCGTATGTAGGTATGTTCGTATGTTGGTATGTTCGTATGTTGGTATGTTCGCTATGTTGGTATGTTCGTATGTTGGTGTGTTCGTATGTTGGTATGTTCGTATGTTGGTATGTTCGTATGTTGGTATGTTCGTATGTTGGTATGTTCGTATGTTGGTATGTTCGTATGTTGGTATGTTCGTATGTTGGTATGTTCGTATGTTGGTATGTTCGTATGTTGGTATGTTCGTATGTTGGTATGTTGGTATGTTGGTATGTTCGTATGTTGGTATGTTCGTATGTTGGTATGTTCGTATGTTGGTATGTTCGTATGTTGGTATGTTCGTATGTTGGTATG
>CATVIB010000446.1:0-33390 GCA_958336395.1 Ctenicera cuprea
CAATTACAATTACAATTACAATTACAATTACAATTACAATTACAATTACAATTCAATTACAATTACAATTACAATTACAATTACAATTACAATTACAATTACAATTACAATTACAATTACAATTACAATTACAATTACAATTGCAATTGCAATTGCAATTACAATTACAATTCAATTACAATTACAATTACAATTACAATTACAATTACAATTACAATTACAATTACAATTACAATTACAATTACAATTACAATTACAATTACAATTACAATTACGATTACAATTACAATTACAATTACAATTACAATTACAATTACAATTACAATTGAAATTACAATTACAATTACAATTACAATTACAATTACAATTACAATTACAATTACAATTACAATTACAATTACAGTTACAATTACAATTACAATTACAATTACAATTACAATTACAATAACAATTACAATTACAATTACAATTACAATTAAAATTACAATTACAATTACAATTACAATTACAATTACAATTACAATTACAATTACAATTACAATTACAATTACAATTACAATTACAATTACAATTACAATTACAATTACAATTACAATTACAATTACAATTACAATTACAATTACAATTACAATTACAATTACATTTACAATTACAATTACAATTACAATTACAATTACAATTACAATTACAATTACAATTACAATTACAATTACAATTACAATTACAATTACAATTACAATTACAATTACAATTACAATTACAATTACAATTACAATTACAATTACAATTACAATTACAATTACAATTACAATTACCATTACAATTACAATTACAATTACAATTACAATTACAATTACAATTACAATTACAATTACAATTACAATTGCAATTGCAATTACAATTACAATTACAATTACAATTACAATTACAATTACAATTACAATTACAATTACAATTACAATTACAATTACAATTACAATTACAATTACAATTACAATTACAATTACAATTACAATTACAATTACAATTACAATTACAATTACAATTACAATTACAATTACAATTACAATTACAATTACAATTACAATTACAATTACAATTACAATTGCAATTGCAATTGCAATTGCAATTACAATTACAATTCAATTACAATTACAATTACAATTACAATTACAATTACAATTACAATTACAATTACAATTACAATTACAATTACAATTACAATTACAATTACAATTACAATTACAATTACAATTACAATTACAATTACAATTACAATTACAATTACAATTACAATTACAATTACAATTACAATTACAATTACAATTACAATTACAATTACAATTACAATTACAATTACAATTACAATTACAATTACAATTACAATTACAATTACAATTACAATTACAATTACAATTACAATTACAATTGCAATTGCAATTACAATTACAATTACAATTACAATTACAATTACAATTACAATTACAATTACAATTACAATTACAATTACAATTACAATTACAATTACAATTACAATTACAATTACAATTACAATTACAATTACAATTACAATTACAATTACAATTACAATTACAATTACAATTACAATTACAATTACAATTACAATTACAATTACAATTACAATTACAATTACAATTACAATTACAATTACAATTACAATTACAATTACAATTACAATTACAATTACAATTACAATTACAATTACAATTACAATTACAATTACAATTACAATTACAATTGCAATTGCAATTGCAATTGCAATTGCAATTACAATTACAATTCAATTACAATTACAATTACAATTACAATTACAATTACAATTACAATTACAATTACAATTACAATTACAATTACAATTACAATTACAATTACAATTACAATTACAATTACAATTACAATTACAATTACAATTACAATTACAATTACAATTACAATTACAATTACAATTACAATTACAATTTCAATTACAATTACAATTACAATTACAATTACAATTACAATTACAATTACAATTACAATTACAATTCAATTACAATTACAATTACAATTACAATTACAATTACAATTACAATTACAATTACAATTACAATTACAATTACAATTACAATTACAATTGCAATTGCAATTGCAATTACAATTACAATTCAATTACAATTACAATTACAATTACAATTGCAATTACAATTACAATTACAATTACAATTACAATTACAATTACAATTACAATTACAATTACAATTACAATTACAATTACAATTACAATTACAATTACAATTACAATTACAATTACAATTACAATTACAATTACAATTACAATTACAATTACAATTACAATTTCAATTACAATTACAATTACAATTACAATTACAATTACAATTACAATTCAATTACAATTACAATTACAATTACAATTGCAATTACAATTACAATTACAATTACAATTACAACTACAATTACAATTGAAATTACAATTACAATTACAATTACAATTACAATTACAATTACAATTACAATTACCTTTAACCACTCGACCTTCAACCTTCATCCTTCAAGCCCTCAACTTTCAACCTTCAACCACCCAACCATTTATCTTTAACCCCTCAACCTTCGACCTTCAACCCCTTAACGTTTAACTTTCAAACCCTCAACCTTCAACCTTCTAAACCTCAACCTGTAACTTTCAACCAGTCAACCTTCAATCTTCAGTCTCTCAACTTTCAATCTTCAACCTCTCAACCATCAACCTTCAACTTCTCAACCTTCAACCTTCAACCCCTCAACCTTCAACTCCTAAACCTCCAACCTTAAACACCACAACCTTCAACCTTCAAGCCCTCAACCTTCAACCTTCAACCACTTAACCTTTAACCTTCAACCTCTCAATCTTCAACCTTCAACCTTCAACCCCTCAATATTCAACCCCTTAACCTTCAACCTTCAACTTCCCAACCTTCAACTTTCAAGCCCTCAACCTTCAACCTTCAACCCCTCTAACTTCAACCTTCAACCCCTCAACCTTCAACCCATCAACCTTTAACCTTCAACCCCTCAACCTTCAACCTTCAACCACTCAATCTTCAACTTTCAACCCCTCAACCTTCAACCTTCAACTCCTCAACCTTCAACCTTCAACCCCTCAACGTTCAACCTCCAACCTTCAACCCCTCAACCTTCAACCTTCAACTCCTTCAACTTTCAACCTTTAACCAATCAACCTCCGACCTTCAACCTTCAACCCCTCAACCTTCAACCTTCAACTCCTTCAACCTTCAACCTTTAACCTTCAACCCCTCAACTTTCAACCTTCAACTCCTTCAACCTTCAACCTTCAACCCTTCAACCTTCAACCTTCAACTCCTTCAACCTTCAACCTTTAACCCCTCAACCTTCGACCTTCAACCTTCAACCCCTCAACCTTCAACCTTCAACTCCTAAACCTCCAACCTTAAACACCTCAACCTTCAACCTTCAAGCCCTCAACCTTCAACCTTCAAATCCCCAACATTCAGTCCCTCAACCTTCAACCTTCAACCACTTAACCTTTAACCTTCAACCTCTCAACCTTCAACCTTCAACCTTCAACCCCTCAATCTTCAATTTTCAACCCCTCAATATTCAACCCCTTAACCTTCAACCTTTAACTTCCCAACCTTTAACTTTCAAGCCCTCAACCTTCAACCTTCAACCCCTCTAACTTCAACCTTCAACCCCTCAACCTTCAACCCATCAACCTTTAACCTACAACCCCTCAACCTTCAACCTTCAACCCCTCAACCTTCAACATTCAACCCCTCAACCTTCAACCTTCAACTCCTCATCCTTCAACCTTCAACCCCTCAACGTTCAACCTCCAACCTTCTACCCCTCAACCTTCGACCTTCAACTCCTTCAACCTTCAACCTTTACCCCTCAACCTTCGACCTTCAACCTTCAACCCCTCAACCTTCAACCTTCAACTCCTCCAACATTCAACCTTTAACCTTCAACCCCTCAACTTTCAACCTTCAACTCCTTCAACCTTCAACCTTCAACCCCTCAACCTTCATCCTTCAACCCCTCAACCTTCAACCTTCAACCTCTCAACGTTCAACCTCCAACCTTCAACCCCTCAACCTTCAACCTTCAACTCCTTCAACCTTCAACCTTTAACCCCTCAACCTTTGACCTTCAACCTTCAACCCCCCAACCTTCAACCTTCAACTCCTTCAACCTTCAACCCTTTAACCTTCAATCCCTCAACTTTCAACCTTCAACTCCTTCAACCTTCAACCTTCAACCCATCAACCTTTAACCTTCAACCCCTCAACCTTCAACCTTCAACCCCTCAACCTTCAACCTTCAACCCCTCAACCTTCAACCTTCAACACCTCAACCTTCAACCTTCAACCCCTCAACGTTCAACCTCCAACCTTCAACCCCTCAACCTTCAACCTTCAACTCCTTCAACCTTCAACCTTTAACCCCTGAACCTTCGACCTTCAACCTTCAACCCCTCAACCTTCGACCTTCAACCCCTTCACCTTTAACTTTCAAACCCTCAACCTCCAACCTTCAACCCCTCAACCTTCAACCTTCAACTCCTTCAACCTTTAACCTTTAACCTCCAACCCCTCAACTTTCAACCTTCAACTTCTTCAACCTTCAACCTTTAACCACTCAACCTTCTACCTTCATCCTTCAAGCCCTCAACTTTCAACCTTCAACCAGCCAACCATCTATCTTTAACCCCTCAATCTTCGACCTTCAACCCCTTCACCTTTAACTTTCAAACCCTCAACCTTCAACCTTTTACCGCTCAACCTGTAACCTTCAACCAGTCAACCTTCAATCTTCAGTCCCTCATCTTTCAATCTTCAACCCCACAACTTTCAACCTTCAACCCCTCAACCATCAACCTTCAACTTCTCAACCTTCAACCTTCAACCCCTCAACCTTCAACTCCTAAACCTCCAACCTTAAACACCTCAACCTTCAACCTTCAAGCCCTCAACCTTCAACCTTCAACCCCTCAACCTTCAACCACCAACCTTCAACCCCTCAACCTTCAACCTTCAACTCCTCAACCTTCTACCTTCAACCCCTCAACCTTCAACTCCTAAACCTCCAACCTTAAACACCACAACCTTCAACCTTCAAGCCCTCAACCTTCAACCTTCAACCACTTAACCTTTAACCTTCAACCTCTCAACCTTCAACCTTCAACCTTCAACCCCTCAATCTTCAACCTTCAACCCCTCAATATTCAACCCCTTAACCTTCAACCTTCAACTTCCCAACCTTCAACTTTCAAGCCCTCAACCTTCAACCTTCAACCCCTCTAACTTCAACCTTCAACCCCTCAACCTTCAACCCATCAACCTTTAACCTTCAACCCCTCAACCTTCAACCTTCAACCCCTCAACCTTCAACCTTCAACCCCTCAACCTTCAACCTTCAACTCCTCAACCTTCAACCTTCAACCCCTCAACGTTCAACCTCCAACCTTCAACCCCTCAACCTTCAACCTTCAACCTTTAACCAATCAACCTTCGACCTTCAACCTTCAACCCCTCAACCTTCAACCTTCAACTCCTTCAACCTTCAACCTTCAACCTTTAACCTTCAACCCCTCAACTTTCAACCTTCAACTCCTTCAACCTTCAACCTTCAACCCCTCAACCTTCATCCTTCAACCCCTCAACCTTCAACCTTCAACCCCTCAACGTTCAACCTCCAACCTTCAACCCCTCAACCTTCAACCTTCAACTCCTTCAACCTTCAACCTTTAACCCCTCAACCTTCGACCTTCAACCTTCAACCCCTCAACCTTTAACCTTCAACTCCTAAACCTCCAACCTTAAACACCTCAACCTTCAACCTTCAAGCCCTCAACCTTCAACCTTCAAATCCCCAACATTCAGTCCCTCAACCTTCAACCTTCAACCACTTAACCTTTAACCTTCAACCTCTCAACCTTCAACCTTCAACCTTCAACCCCTCAATCTTCAACCTTCAACCCCTCAATATTCAACCCCTTAACCTTCAACCTTTAACTTCCCAACCTTTAACTTTCAAGCAATCAAACTTCAACCTTCAACCCCTCTAACTTCAACCTTCAACCCCTCAACCTTCAACCCATCAACCTTTAACCTACAACCCCTCAACCTTCAACCTTCAACCCCTCAACCTTCAACATTCAACCCCTCAACCTTCAACCTTCATCTCCTCATCCTTCAACCTTCAACCCCTCAACGTTCAACCTCCAACCTTCAACCCCTCAACCTTCAACCTTCAACTCCTACAACCTTCAACCTTTAACCCCTCAACCTTCGACCTTCAACCTTCAACCCCTCAACCTTCAACCTTCAACTCCTCCAACCTTGAACCTTTAACCTTCAACCCCTCAACTTTCAACCTTCAACTCCATCAACCTTCAACCTTCAACCCCTCAACCTTCATCCTTCAACCCCTCAACCTTCAACCTTCACCCCTCAACGTTCAACCTCCAACCTTCAACCCCTCAACCTTCAACCTTCAACTCCTTCAACCTTCCCCCTTTAACCCCGCAACCTTCGACCTTCAACCTTCAACCCCTCAACTTTCAACCTTCAACTCCTTCAACCTTCAACCCTTTAACCTTCAACCCCTCAACTTTCAACCTTCAACTCCTTCAACCCCTCAACCATCAACTTTCAACTTCTCAACCTTCAACCTTCAACCCCTCAACCTTCAACTCCTAAACCTCCAACCTTAAACACCTCAACCTTCAACCTTCAACCTTCAAGCCCTCAACCTTCAACCTTCAACCCCTCAACCTTCAACCTCCAACCTTCAACCCCTCAACCTTCAACCTTCAACTCCTCAACCTTCAACCCCTCAACCTTCAACTCCTAAACCTCCAACCTTAAACACCACAACCTTCAACCTTCAAGCCCTCAACCTTCAACCTTCAACCACTTAACCTTTAACCTTCAACCTCTCAACCTTCAACCTTCAACCTTCAACCCCTCAATCTTCAACCTTCAACCCCTCAATATTCAACCCCTTAACCTTCAACCTTCAACTTCATAACCTTCAACTTTCAAGCCCTCAACCTTCAACCTTCAATCCCTCTAACTTCAACCTTCAACCCCTCAACCTTCAACCCATCAACCTTTAACCTTCAACCCCTCAACCTTCAACCTTCAACTCCTCAACCTTCAACCTTCAACCCGTCAACGTTCAACCTCCAACCTTCAACCCCTCAACCTTCAACCTTCAACTCCTTCAACCTTCAACCTTTAACCAATCAACCTTCGACCTTCAACCTTTAACCCCTCAACCTTCAACCTTCAACTCCTTCAACCTTCAACCTTTAACCTTCAACCCCTCAACTTTCAACCTTCAACTCCTTCAACCTTCAACCTTCAACCCCTCAACCTTCATCCTTCAACCCCTCAACCTTCAACCTTCAACCCCTCAACGTTCAACCTCCAACCTTCAACCAATCAACCTTCGACCTTCAACTCCTTCAACCTTCAACCTTTAACCCCTCAACCTTCGACCTTCAACCTTCAACCCCTCAACCTTCAACCTTCAACTCCTAAACCTCCAACCTTAAACACCTCAACCTTCAACCTTCAAGCCCTCAACCTTCAACCTTCAAATCCCCAACATTCAGTCCCTCAACCTTCAACCTCCAACCACTTAACCTTTAACCTTCAATCTCTCAACCTTCAACCTTCAACCTTCAACCCCTCAATCTTCAACCTTCAACCCCTCAATATTCAACCCCTTAACCTTCAACCTTTAACTTCCCAACCTTTAACTTTCAAGCAATCAACCTTCAACCTTCAACCCCTCTAACTTCAACCTTCAACCCCTCAACCTTCAACCCATCAACATTTAACCTACAACCCCTCAACCTTCAACCTTCAACCCCTCAACCTTCAACATTCAACCCCTCAACCTTCAACCTTCAACTCCTCATCCTTCAACCTTCAACCCCTCAACGTTCAACCTCCAACCTTCAACCCCTCAACCTTCAACCTTCAACTCCTTCAACCTTCAACCTTTAACCCCTCAACCTTCGACCTTCAACCTTCAACCCCTCAACCTTCAACCTTCAACTCCTCCAACCTTCAACCTTTAACCTTCAACCCCTCAACTTTCAACCTTCAACTCCATCAACCTTCAACCTTCAACCCCACAACCTTCAACCTTCAACCCCTCAACCATCAACCTTCAACTTCTCAACCTTCAACCTTCAACCCCTCAACCTTCAACTCCTAAACCTCCAACCTTAAACACCTCAACCTTCAACCTTCAAACCCTCAACCTTCAACCTTCAACTCCCCAACATTCAATCCCTCAATCTCCAACCTTCAACCACTTAACCTTTAACCTTCAACCTCTCAACCTTCAACCTCAAACCTTCAACCCCTCAATCTTCAACCTTCGACCCCTCAATATCCAACCCCTTAACCTTCAACCTTCAACTTCCCAACCTTTAACTTTCAAGCCCTCAACCTTCAACCTTCAACCCCTCTAACTTCAACCTTTAACCCCTCAACCTTCAACCCATCAACCTTTAACCTTCAAGCCCTCAACCTGTAACCTTCAACCAGTCAACTTTCAATCTTCAGTCCCTCAACTTACAATCTTAAACCCCACAACCTTCAACCTTCACCCCTCAACCATCAACCTTCAACTTCTCAACCTTCAACCTTCAACCCCTCAACCTTCAACTCCTAAACCTCCAACCTTAAACACCTCAACCTTCAACCTTCAAGCCCTCAACCTTCAACCTTCAACTCCCCAACATTCAGTCCCTCAACCTTCAACCTTCAACCACTTAACCTTTAACCTTCAACCTCTCAACCTTCAACCTTCAACCTTCAACCCCTCAATCTTCAACCTTCAACCTCTCAATATTCAACCCCTTAACCTTCAAACACCAACTTCCCAACCTTCAACTTTCAAGCCCTCAACCTTCAACCTTCAACCCTCTAACTTCAACCTTCAACCCTCAACCTTCAACCCATCAACCTTTAACCTTCAACCCCTCAACCTTCAACCTTCAACCCCTCAACCTTCAACCTCCAACCTTCAACCCCTCAACCTTCAACTCCTCAACCTTCAACCTTCAACCCCTCAACCTTCAACCTCCAACCTTCAACATTCAACTCCTTCAACCTTCAAAATTCAACCCCTCAACCTTCGACCTTCAACCTTCAACCCCTCAACCTTCAACCTTCAACTCCTTCAACCTTCAACCTTTAACCTTCAACCCCTCAACTGTCAACCTTCAACTCCTTCAACCTTAAACCTTCAACCTCTCAACCTTCAACCTTCAACCCCTCAACTGTCAACCTTCAACTCCTTCAACCTTCAACCTTCAACTCCTTCAACCTTCAACCTTTAACCCCTCAACCTTCGATCTTCAACCGCTTAACCTTCAACCTTTAACAACTCGACCTTTAACCTTCATCCTTCAAGCCCTCAACTTTCAACCTTCCACCACCCAACCATTTATCTTTAACCCCTCAACCTTCGACCTTCAACCCCTTAACGTTTAACTATCAAACCCTCAACCTTCAACCTTCTAAACCTCAACCTGTAACCTTCAACCAGTCAACCTTCAATCTTCAGTCTCTCAACTTTCAATCTTCAACCTCTCAACCATCAACCTTCAACTTCTCAACCTTCAACCTTCAACCCCTCAACCTTCAACTCCTAAACCTCCAACCTTAAACACCACAACCTTCAACCTTCAAGCCCTCAAACTTCAACCTTCAACCACTTAACCTTTAACCTTCAACCTCTCAACCTTCAACCTTCAACCTTCAACCCCTCAATCTTCAACCTTCAACCCCTCAATATTCAACCCCTTAACCTTCAACCTTCAACTTCCCAACCTTCAACTTTCAAGCCCTCAACCTTCAACCTTCAACCCCTCTAACTTCAACCTTCAACCCCTCAACCTTCAACCCATCAACCTTTAACCTTCAACCCCTCAACCTTCAACCTTCAACCCCTCAACCTTCAACCTTCAACCCCTCAACCTTCAACCTTCAACTCCTCAACCTTCAACCTTCAACCCCTCAACGTTCAACCTCCAACCTTCAACCCCTCAACCTTCAACTTTCAACTCCTTCAACCTTCAACCTTTAACCAATCAACCTTCGACCTTCAACCTTCAACCCCTCAACCTTCAACCTTCAACTCCTTCAACCTTCAACCTTTAACCTTCAACCCCTCAACTTTCAACCTTCAACTCCTTCAACTTTCAACCTTCAACCCCTCAACCTTCATCCTTCAACCCCTCAACCTTCAACCTTCAACCCCTCAACGTTCAACCTCCAACCTTCAACCCCTCAACCTTCAACCTTCAACTCCTTCAACATTCAACCTTCAACCCCTCAACCTTCAACCTTCAACTCCTAAACCTCCAACCTGAAACACCTCAACCTTCAACCTTCAAGCCCTCAACCTTCAACCTTCAAATCCCCAACATTCAGTCCCTCAACCTTCAACCTTCAACCACTTAACCTTTAACCTTCAACCTCTCACCTTCAACCTTCAACCTTCAACCCCTCAATCTTCAACCTTCAACCCCTCAATATTCAACCCCTTAACCTTCAACCTTTAACTTCCCAACCTTTAACTTTCAAGCCCTCAACCTTCAACCTTCAACCCCTCTAACTTCAACCTTCAACCCCTCAACCTTCAACCCATCAACCTTTAACCTACAACTCCTCAACCTTCAACCTTCAACCCCTCAACCTTCAACATTCAACCCCTCAACCTTCAACCTTCAACTCCTCATCCTTCAACCTTCAACCCCTCAACGTTCAACCTCCAACCTTCAACCCCTCAACCTTCAACCTTCAACTCCTTCAACCTTCAACCTTTAACCCCTCAACCTTCGACCTTCAACCTTCAACCCCTCAACCTTCAACCTTCAACTCCTCCAACCTTCAACCTTTAACCTTCAACCCCTCAACTTTCAACCTTCAACTCCTTCAACCTTCAACCTTCAACCCCTCAACCTTCATCCTTCAACCCCTCAACCTTCAACCTTCAACCGCTCAACGTTCAACCTCCAACCTTCAACCCCTCAACCTTCAACCTTCAACTCCTTCAACCTTCAACCTCTAACCCCTCAACCTTCGACCTTCAACCTTCAACCCCCCAACCTTCAACCTTCAACTCCTTCAACCTTCAACCCTTTAACCTTCAACCCCTCAACTTTCAACCTTCAACTCCTTCAACCTTCAACCTTCACCCATCAACCTTTAACCTTCAACCCCTCAACCTTCAACCTTCAACCCCTCAACCTTCAACCTTCAACCCCTCAACCTTCAGCCTTCAACTCCTCAACCTTCAACCTACAACCCCTCAACGTTCAACCTCCAACCTTCAACCCCTCAACCTTCAACCTTCAACTCCTTCAACCTTCAACCTTTAACCCCTGAACCTTCGACCTTCAACCTTCAACCCCTCAACCTTCAACCTTCAACTCCTTCAACCTTCAACCTTTAACCTTCAACCCCTCAACTTTCAACCATCAACTCCTTCAACCTTCAACCTTTAACCCCTCAACCTTCGATCTTCAACCCCTTAACCTTCGACCTTCAACCCCTTCACCTTTAACTTTCAAACCCTCAACCTCCAACCTTCAACCCCTCAACCTTCAACCTTCAACTCCTTCAACCTTTAACCTTTAACCTTCAACCCCTCAACTTTCAACCTTCAACTTCTTCAACCTTCAACCTTTAACCACTCAACCTTCTACCTTCATCCTTCAAGCCCTCAACTTTCAACCTTCAACCAGCCAACCATCTATCTTTAACCCCTCAACCTTCGACCTTCAACCCCTTCACCTTTAACTTTTAACCTTTAACCTTCAACCCCTCAACTTTCAACCTTCAACTTCTTCAACCTTCAACCTTTAACCACTCAACCTTCTACCTTCATCCTTCAAGCCCTCAACTTTCAACCTTCAACCAGCCAACCATCTATCTTTAACCCCTCAACCTTCGACCTTCAACACCTTCACCTTTAACTTTCAAACCCTCAACCTTCAACCTTCTACCGCTCAACCTGTAACCTTCAACCAGTCAACCTTCAATCTTCAGTCCCTCAACTTTCAATCTTCAACCCCTCAACCTTCAACCTTCAACCCCTCAACCATCAACCTTCAACTTCTCAACCTTCAACCTTCAACCCCTCAACCTTCAACTCCTAATCCTCCAACCTTAAACACCTCAACCTTCAACCTTCAAGCCCTCAACCTTCAACCTTCAACCCCTCAACCTTCAACCTCCAACCTTCAACCCCTCAACCTTCAACCTTCAACTCCTCAACCTTCAACCTGCAACCCCTCAACCTTCAACCTCCAACCTTCAACCCCTCAACCTTCAACCTTCAACTCCTTCAACCTTCAACCTTTAACAACTCAACCTTCGACCTTCAACCTTCAACCCCTCAACCTTCAACCTTCGACTCCTTCAACGTTCAACCTTTAACCTTCAACCCCTCAACTTTCAACCTTCAACTCCTTCAACATTCAACCTTCAACCCCTCAACCTTCATCCTTCAACCCCTCAACCTTCATCCTTCAAGCCATCAACTTTCAACCTTCAACCACCCAACCATTTATCTTTAACCCCTCAACCTTCGACCTTCAACCCCTTAACCTTTAACTTTCAAACCCTCAACCTTCAACCTTCTACCCCTCAACCTGTAACCTTCAACCAGTCAACCTTCAATCTTCAGTCCCTCAACTTTCAATCTTCAACCACACAACCTTCAACCTTCAATCCCTCAACCATCAACCTTCAACTTCTCAACCTTCAACCTTCAACCCCTCAACCTTCAACTCCTAAACCTCCAACCTTAAACACCTCAACCTTCAACCTTCAAGCCCTCAACCTTCAACCTTCAACTCCCCAACATTCAGTTCCTCAACCTTCAACCTTCAACCACTTAACCTTTAACCTTCAACCTCTCACCCTTCAACCTTCAACCCCTCAGTCTTCAACCTTCAACCCCTCAATATTCAACCCCTTAACCTTCAACCCTCAACTTCCCAACCTTCAACCTTCAACCCCTCAACCTTCAACCCATCAACCTTCAACCTTCAACCCCTCAACCTTCAACCTTCAACTCCTAAACCTCCAACCTTAAACACCTCAACCTTCAACCTTCAAGCCCTCAACCTTCAACCTTCAAATCCCCAACATTCAGTCCCTCAACCTTCAACCTTCAACCACTTAACCTTTAACCTTCAACCTCTCAACCTTCAACCTTCAACCTTCAACCCCTCAATCTTCAACCTTCAACCCCTCAATCTTCAACCTTCAGCCCCTCAATATTCAACCCCTTAACCTTCAACCTTTAACTTCCCAACCTTTAACTTTCAAGCCCTCAACCTTCAACCTTCAACCCCTCTAACTTCAACCTTCAACCCCTCAACCTTCAACCCATCAACATTTAACCTACAACCCCTCAACCTTCAACCTTCAACCCCTCAACCTTCAACATTCAACCCCTCAACCTTCAACCTTCAACTCCTCATCCTTCAAACTTCAACCCCTCAACGTTCAACCTCCAACCTTCAACCCCTCAACCTTCAACCTTCAACTCCTTCAACCTTCAACCTTTAACCCCTCAACCTTCGACCTTCAACCTTCAACCCCTCAACCTTCAACCTTCAACTCCTCCAACCTTCAACCTTTAACCTTCAACCCCACAACTTTCAACCTTCAACTGCTTCAACCTTTAACCTTCAACCCCTCAACCTTCATCCTTCAACCCCTCAACCTTCAACCTTCAACCCCTCAACCTTTAACCTTCAACTCCTCAACCTTCAACCTTCAACCCCACAACGTTTAACCTCCAACCTTCAACCCCTCAACCTTCAACCTTCAACTCCTTCAACCTTCAACCTTTAACCCCTGAACCTTCGACCTTCAACCTTCAACCCCTCAACCTTCAACCTTCAACTCCTTCAACCTTCAACCGTTAACCTTCAACCCCTCAACTTTCAACCATCAACTCCTTCAACCTTCAACCTTTAACCCCTCAACCTTCGATCTTCAACCCCTTAACCTTCGACCTTCAACCCCTTCACCTTTAACTTTCAAACCCTCAACCTCCAACCTTCAACCCCTCAACCTTCAACCTTCAACCTTCAACTCTTTCAACCTTTAACCTTTAACCTTCAACCCCTCAACTTTCAACCTTCAACTTCTTCAACCTTCAACCTTTAACCACTCAACCTTCTACCTTCATCCTTCAAGCCCTCAACTTTCAACCTTCAACCAGCCAACCATCTATCTTTAACCCCTCAACCTTCGACCTTCAACCCCTTCACCTTTAACTTTCAAACCCTCAACCTTCAACCTTCTACCGCTCAACCTGTAACCTTCAACCAGTCAACCTTCAATCTTCACACCCTCAACTTTCAATCTTCAACCCCACAACCTTCAACCTTCAACCCCTCAACCATCAACCTTCAACTTCTCAACCTTCAACGTTCAACCCCTCAACCTTCAACTCCTAAACCTCCAACCTTAAACACCTCAACCTTCAACCTTCAAGCATTCAACCTTCAACCTTCAACCCCTCAACCTTCAACCTCCAACCTTCAACCCCTCAACCTTCAACCTTCAACTCCTCAACCTTCAACCTTCAACCCCTCAACCTTCAACTCCTAAACCTCCAACCTTAAACACCACAACCTTCAACCTTCAAGCCCTCAACCTTCAACCTTCAACCACTTAACCTTTAACCTTCAACCTCTCAACCTTCAACCTTCAACCTTCAACCCCTCAATCTTCAACCTTCAACCCCTCAATATTCAACCCCTTAACCTTCAACCTTCAACTTCCCAACCTTCAACTTTCAAGCCCTCAACCTTCAACCTTCAACCCCTCTAACTTCAACCTTCAACCCCTCAACCTTCAACCCATCAACCTTTAACCTTCAACCCCTCAACCTTCAACCTTCAACCCCTCAACCTTCAAGCTTCAACCCCTCAACCTTCAACCTTCAACTCCTCAACCTTCAACCTTCAACCCCTCAACGTTCAACCTCCAACCTTCAACCCCTCAACCTTCAACCTTCAACTCCTTCAACCTTCAACCTTTAACCAATCAACCTTCGACCTTCAACCTTCAACCCCTCAACCTTCAACCTTCAACTCCTTCAACCTTCAACCTTTAACCTTCAACCCCTCAACTTTCAATCTTCAACTCCTTCAACCTTCAATCTTCAACCCCTCAACCTTCATCCTTCAACCCCTCAACCTTCAACCTTCAACCCCTCAACGTTCAACCTCCAACCTTCAACCCCTCAACCTTCAACCTTCAACTCCTTCAACCTTCAACCTTTAACCCCTCAACCTTCGACCTTCAACCTTCAACCCCTCAACCTTCAACCTTCAACTCCTAAACCTCCAACCTTAAACACCTCAACCTTCAACCTTCAAGCCCTCAACCTTCTACCTTCAAATCCCCAACATTCAGTGCCTCAACCTTCAACCTTCAACCACTTAACCTTTAACCTTCAACCTCTCAACCTTCAACCTTCAACCTTCAACCCCTCAATCTTCAACCTTCAACCCCTCAATATTCAACCCCTTAACCTTCAACCTTTAACTTCCCAACCTTTAACTTTCAAGCCCTCAACCTTCAACCTTCAACCCCTCTAACTTCAACCTTCAACCCCTCAACCTTCAACCCATCAACCTTTAACCTTCAACCCCTCAACCTTCAACCTTCAACCCCTCAACCTTCAAGCTTCAACCCCTCAACCTTCAACCTTCAACTCCTCAACCTTCAACCTTCAACCCCTCAACGTTCAACCTCCAACCTTCAACCCCTCAACCTTCAACCTTCAACTCCTTCAACCTTCAACCTTTAACCAATCAACCTTCGACCTTCAACCTTCAACCCCTCAACCTTCAACCTTCAACTCCTTCAACCTTCAACCTTTAACCTTC
Organism: Ctenicera cuprea; assembly: GCA_958336395.1. NCBI lineage: Eukaryota > Metazoa > Arthropoda > Insecta > Coleoptera > Elateridae > Ctenicera > Ctenicera cuprea. The sequence goes on from CATVIB010000446.1 coordinate 15,989, forward strand.
AACCCCTCAACTTTCAATCTTCAACTCCTTCAACCTTCAATCTTCAACCCCTCAACCTTCATCCTTCAACCCCTCAACCTTCAACCTTCAACCCCTCAACGTTCAACCTCCAACCTTCAACCCCTCAACCTTCAACCTTCAACTCCTTCAACCTTCAACCTTTAACCCCTCAACCTTCGACCTTCAACCTTCAACCCCTCAACCTTCAACCTTCAACTCCTAAACCTCCAACCTTAAACACCTCAACCTTCAACCTTCAAGCCCTCAACCTTCTACCTTCAAATCCCCAACATTCAGTGCCTCAACCTTCAACCTTCAACCACTTAACCTTTAACCTTCAACCTCTCAACCTTCAACCTTCAACCTTCAACCCCTCAATCTTCAACCTTCAACCCCTCAATATTCAACCCCTTAACCTTCAACCTTTAACTTCCCAACCTTTAACTTTCAAGCAATCAACCTTCAACCTTCAACCCCTCTAACTTCAACCTTCAACCCCTCAACCTTCAACCCATCAACCTTTAACCTACAACCCCTCAACCTTGAACCTTCAACCCCTCAACCTTCAACATTCAACCCCTCAACCTTCAACCTTCAACTCCTCATCCTTCAACCTTCAACCCCTCAACGTTCAACCTCCAACCTTCAACCCCTCAACCTTCAACCTTCAACTCCTTCAACCTTCAACCTTTAACCCCTCAACCTTCGACCTTCAACCTTCAACCCCTCAACCTTCAACCTTCAACTCCTCCAACCTTCAACCTTTAACCTTCAAACCCTCAACTTTCAACCTTCAACTCCATCAACCTTCAACCTTCAACCCCTCAACCTTCATCCTTCAACCCCTCAACCTTCAACCTTCAACCCCTCAACGTTCAACCTCCAACCTTCAACCCCTCAACCTTCAACCTTCAACTCCTTCAACCTTCAACCTTTAACCCCTCAACCTTCGACCTTCAACCTTCAACCCCTCAACCTTCAACCTTCAACTCCTTCAACCTTCAACCCTTTAACCTTCAACCCCTCAACTTTCAACCTTCAACTCCTTCAACCTTCAACCTTCAACCCATCAACCTTTAACCTTCAATCCCTCAACCTTCAAACTTCAACCCCTCAACCTTCAACCTTCAACCCCTCAACCTTCAACCTTCAACTCCTCAACCTTCAACCTTCAACCCCTCAACCTTCAACCTTCAACTCCTTCAACTTTCAACCTTTAACTCCTGAACCTTCGACCTTCAACCTTCAACCCCTCAACCTTCAACCTTCAACTCCTTCAACCTTCAACCTTTAACCTTCAACCCCTCAACTTTCAACCATCAACTCCTTCAACCTTCAACCTTTAACCCCTCAACCTTCGATCTTCAACCCCTTAACCTTCGACCTTCAACCCCTTCACCTTTAACTTTCAAACCCTCAACCTCCAACCTTCAACCCCTCAACCTTCAACCTTCAACTCCTTCAACCTTTAACCTTTAACCTTCAACCCCTCAACTTTCAACCTTCAACCTTTAACCACTCAACCTTCTACCTTCATCCTTCAAGCCCTCAACTTTCAACCTTCAACCAGCCAAAAATCTATCTTTAACCCCTCAACCTTCGACCTTCAACCCCTTAACCTTTAACTTTCAAACCCTCAACCTTCAACCTTCTACCCCTCAACCTGTAACCATCAACCAGTCAACCTTCAATCTTCAGTCCCTCAACTTTCAATCTTCAACCCCACAACCTTCAACCTACAACCCCTCAACCATCAACCTTCAACTTCTCAACCTTCAACCTTCAACCCCTCAATCTTCAACTCCTAAACTTATAAACTTAAACACCTCAACCTTCGACCTTCAAGCCCTCAACCTTCAACCTTCAACTCCCCAACATTCAGTCCCTCAACCTTCAACCTTCAACCACTTAACCTTTAACCTTCAACCTCTCAATCTTCAACCTTCAACCTTCAACCTTCAACCCCTCAATCTTCAACCTTCAACCCCTCAATATTCAACCCCTTAACCTTCAACATTCAACTTCCCAACCTTCAACTTTCAAGCCCTCAACCTTCAACCTTCAACCAATCTAACTTCAACCTTCAACCCCTCAACCTTCAACCCATCAACCTTTAACCTTCAACCCCTCAACCTTCAACCTTCAACCTTCAACCCCTCAACCTTCAACGTTCAACTCCTTCAACCTTCAACCTTCAACCCCTCAACCTTCAACCTTCAACTCCTCAACCTTCAACCTTCAACCCCTCAACGTTCAACCTCCAACCTTCAACCCCTCAACCTTCAACGTTCAACTCCTTCAACCTTCAACCTTTAACCCCTCAACCTTCGACCTTCAACCATCAACCCCTCAACTTTCAACCTTCAACTCCTTCAACCTTCAACCTTCAACCCCTCAACCGTCATCCTTCAACCCCTCAACCTGCAACCTTCAACCCTTCAACGTTCAACCTCCAACCTTCAACCCCTCAACCTTCAACCCATCAACCTTTAACCTTCAACCCCTCAACCTTCAACCTTCAACCCCTCAACCTTCAACCTTCAACCCCTCAACCTTCAACCTTCAACTCTTCAACCTTCAACCTTCAACCCCTCAACGTTCAACCTCCAACCTTCAACCCCTCAACCTTCAACGTTCAACTCCTTCAACCTTCAACCTTTAACCCCTCAACCTTCGACCTTCAACCTTCAACCCCTCAACCTTCAACCTTCAACTGTTTAAACCTTCAACCTTTAACTTTCAACCCCTCAACTTTCAACCTTCAACTCCTTCAACCTTCAACCTTCAACCCCTCAACCGTCATCCTTCAACCCCTCAACCTGCAACCTTTAACCCTTCAACGTTCAACCTCCAACCTTCAACCCCTCAACCTTCAACCTTCAACTCCTTCAACCTTCAACCTTTAACCCCTCAACCTTCGATCTTCAACCACTTAACCTTCAACCTTTAACCACTCAACCTTCTACCTTTATCCTTCAAGCCCTCAACTTTCAACCTTCCACCACCCAACCATCTATCTTTAACCCCTCAACCTTCGACCTTCAACCCCTTCACCTTTAACTTTCAAACCCTCAATCTTCAACCTTCTACCGCTCAACCTGTAACCTTCAACCAGTCAACCTTCAATCTTCAGTCCCTCAACTTTCAATCTTCAACCCCACAACCTTCAACCTTCAACCCCTCAACCATCAACCTTCAACTTCTCAACCTTCAACCTTCAACCCCTCAACCTTCAACTCCTAAACCTCCAACCTTAAACACCTCAACCTTCAACCTTCAAGCCCTCAACCTTCAACCTTCAACTCCCCAACATTCAGTCCCTGAACCTTCAACCTTCAACCACTTAACCTTTAACCTTCAACCTCTCAACCTTCGACATTCAACATTTAACCCCTGCACCTTTAACCTTAAACCCGTTAACCTTCAGCATTCAACATTTAACCCCTGCACCTTTAACTTTCCACCCGTTAACCTTCAACCTTCAACCTTCAACCCCTCAACCTGCACCCTTCAACCTCTCAACCTTCAACCTTTAACTCCTCAACCTTCAACCTTCAACCCCTCAACCCTTCAACCTATAACCTTCAACCCCTCAACTTTCAACCTTCAACCCCTCAACTTTCAACTTTCAACCTTCAACTCCTCAACCTGCAACCTTCAACCTGTCAGACTTCAACATTTAACTCCTCAACCTTCAACCCCTCAACCCCTCAGCCACCAACCTTCAACTCCTCAACCTTCAACCTTCAACCTCTCAGACTTCAACATTTAACTCCTCAACCTTCAACCCCTCAAACCCTCAGCCACCAACCTTCAACCCCTCAACCTTCAACAATTGTAATTGTAATTGTAATTGTAATTGCCATTGTAATTGTAATTGTAATTGTAATTGTAATTGTAATTGTAATTGTAATTGTAATTGTAGTTGTAATTGTAATTGTAATTATAATTGTAATTGTAATGGTAATTGTAATTGTAATTGTACTTGTGATTGTAATTGTAATAGTAATTGTAATTTTATTGTAATTGTGATTGTAATTGTAATTGTAATTGTAATTGTAATTGTAATTGTAATTGTCATTGTAATTGTAATTGTAATTGTAATTGTAATTGTAATTGTAATTGTAATTTTAATTGTAATTGTAATTGTAATTGTAATTGTAATTGTAATTGTAATTGTAATTGTAATTGTAGCTGTAATTGTAATTGTAATTGTAATTGTAGTTGTAATTGTAATTGTAATTGTAATTGTAATTGTAATTGTAATTGTAATTGTAATTGTAATTGTAATTGTAATTGTAATTGTAATTGTAATTGTAACTGTAACTGTAATTGTAATTGTAATTGTAATTGTAATTGTAATTGTAATTGTAATTGTAATTGTAATTGTAATTGTAATTGTAATTGTAATTGTAATTGTAAATGTAATTGTAATTGTAATTGTAATTGTAATTGTAATTGTAATTGTAATTGTAATTGTAATTACAATTACAATTACAATTACAATTACAATTACAATTACAATTACAATTACAATTACAATTACAATTACAATTACAATTACAATTACAATTACAATTACAATTACAATTACAATTACAATTACAAACACAATTACAATTACAATTACAATTACAATTACAATTACAATTACAATTACAATTACAATTACAATTACAATTACAATTACAATTACAATTACAATTACAATTACATTTACAATTACAATTACAATTACAATTACAATTACAATTACAATTACAATTACAATTGCAATTACAATTACAATTAAAATTACAATTATTACAATTACAATTACAATTACAATTACAATTACAATTACAATTACAATTACAATTACAATTACAATTACAATTACAATTACTATTAGAATTACAATTACAATTACATTTACAATTACTATTACAGTTACAATTAGAATTACAATTACAATTACAAATACAATTACAATTACAATTACAATTGCAATTACAATTACAATTACAATTACAATTACAATTACAATTACAATTACAATTACAATTACAATTAATTACAATTACAATTACAATTACAATTACAATTACAATTACAATTACAATTACAATTACAATTACAATTACAATTACAATTACAATTACAATTACAATTACAATTACAATTACAATTACAATTACAATTACAATTACAATTACAATTACAATTACAATTACAATTACAATTACAATTACAATTACAATTACAATTACAATTACAATTACAATTACAATTACAATTACAATTACAATTACAATTACAATTACAATTACTATTAGAATTACAATTACAATTACATTTACAATTACAATTACAGTTACAATTAGAATTACAATTACAATTACAAATACAATTACAATTACAATTACAATTACAATTACAATTACAATTACAATTACAATTACAATTACAATTACAATTACAATTACAATTACAATTACAATTACAATTACAATTACAATTACAATTACAATTACAATTACAATTACAATTACAATTACAATTACAATTACAATTACAATTACAATTGCAATTGCAATTACAATTACAATTACAATTACAACTACAATTACAATTACAATTACAATTACAATTACAATTACAATTACAATTACAGTTACAATTACAATTACAATTACAATTACAATTATAATTACAATTACAATTACAATTACAATTACAAATACAATTACAATTACAATTACAATTACAATTACAATTACAATTACAATTACAATTACAATTACAATTACAATTACAATTACAATTACAATTACAATTACAATTACAATTACAATTACAATTACAATTACAATTACAATTACAATTACAATTACAATTACAATTACAATTACAATTACAATTACAATTACAATTAAATTACAATTACAATTACAATTACAATTACAATTACAATTACTATTACAATTACAATTACAATTACAATTACAATTACAATTACAATTACAATTACAATTACAATTACAATTACAATTACAATTACAATTACAATTACAATTACAATTACAATTACAATTACAATTTCAATTGCAATTGCAATTACAATTACAATTACAATTACAATTACAATTACAATTACAATTACAATTACAATTACAATTACAATTACAATTACAATTACAATTACAATTACAATTACAATTACAATTACAATTACAATTACAATTACAATTACAATTACAATTACAATTACAATTACAATTACAATTACAATTACAATTACAATTACAATTACAATTACAATTACAATTACAATTACAATTACAATTACAATTACAATTACAATTACAATTACAATTACAATTACAATTACAATTACAATTACAATTACAATTACAATTACAATTACAATTACAATTACAATTACAATTACAATTACAATTACAATTACAATTACAATTACAATTACAATTACAATTACAATTACAATTACAATTACAATTACAATTACAATTACAATTACAATTACAATTACAATTATAATTACTATTAGAATTACAATTACAATTACATTTACAATTACTATTAGAATTACAATTACAATTACAATTACAGTTACAATTAGAATTACAATTACAAATACAATTACAATTACAATTACAATTACAATAACAATTACAATTACAATTACAATTACAATTACAATTACAATTACAATTACAATTACAATTACAATTACAATTACATTTACAATAACAATTACAATTACAATTACAATTACAATTACAATTACAATTACAATTACAATTACAATTACAATTACAATTACAATTACAATTACAATTACAATTACAATTACAATTACAATTACAATTACAATTACAATTACAATTACAATTACAATTACAATTACAATTACAATTACAATTACAATTACAATTACAATTACAATTACAATTACAATTACTATTAGAATTACAATTACAATTACATTTACAATTACAATTACAATTACAATTACAAATACAATTACAATTACAATTACAATTACAATTACAATTACAATTACAATTACAATTACAATTACAATTACAATTACAATTACAATTACAATTACAATTACAATTACAATTACAATTACAATTACAATTACAATTACAATTACAATTACAATTACAATTACAATTACAATTACAATTACAATGGCAATTGCAATTACAATTACAATTACAATTACAACTACAATTACAATTACAATTACAATTACAATTACAATTACAATTACAATTACAGTTACAATTACAATTACAATTACAATTACAATTACAATTACAATTACAATTACAAATACAATTACAATTACAATTACAATTACAATTACAATTACAATTACAATTACAATTACAATTACAATTACAATTACAATTACAATTACAATTACAATTACAATTACAATTACAATTACAATTACAATTACAATTACAATTACAATTACAATTACAATTACAATTACAATTACAATTACAATTACAATTACAATTACAATTACAATTACAATTACAATTACAATTACAATTACAATTACAATTACAATTACAATTACAATTACAATTACAATTACAATTACAATTACAATTACAATTACAATTACAATTACAATTACAATTACAATTACAATTACAATTACAATTACAATTAGAATTACAATTACAATTACAATTACAATTACAATTACAATTACAATTACAATTACAATTACAATTACAATTACAATTACAATTACAATTACAATTACTATTAGAATTACAATTACAATTACAATTACATTTACAATTACAATTACAGTTACAATTAGAATTACAGTTACAATTACAAATACAATTACAATTAAAATTACAATTACAATTACAATTACAATTACAATTACAATTACAATTACAATTACAATTACAATTACAATTACAATTACAATTACAATTACAATTAGAATTACAATTACAATTACAATTACAATTACAATTACAATTACAATTACAATTACAATTACAATTACAATTACAATTACAATTACAATTACAATTACAATTACAATTACAATTACAATTACAATTACAATTACAATTACAATTACAATTACAATTACAATTACAATTACAATTACAATTACAATTACAATTACAATTACAATTACAATTACAATTACAATTACAATTACAATTACAATTACAATTACAATTACAATTACAATTACAATTACAATTACAATTACAATTACAATTACAATTACAATTACAATTACAATTACAATTACAATTACAATTACAATTACAATTACAATTACAATTACAATTACAATTACAATTACAATTACATTTACAATTACAATTACAATTACAATTACAATTACAATTACAATTACAATTACAATTACAATTACAATTACAATTACAATTACAATTACAATTACAATTACAATTACAATTACAATTACAATTACAATTACAATTACAATTACAATTACAATTACAATTACAATTACAATTACAATTACAATTACAATTACAATTACAATTACAATTACAATTACTATTACAATTACAATTACAATTACAATTACAATTACAATTACAATTACAATTACAATTACAATTACAATTACAATTACAATTACAATTACAATTACAATTACAATTACAATTCAATTACAATTACAATTACAATTACAATTACAATTACAATTACAATTACAATTACAATTACAATTACAATTACAATTACAATTACAATTACAATTACAATTACAATTACAATTACAATTACAATTACAATTACAATTACAATTACAATTACAATTACAATTACAATTACAATTACAATTACAATTACAATTACAATTACAATTACAATTACTATTACAATTACAATTACAATTACAATTACAATTACAATTACAATTACAATTACAATTACAATTAGAATTACAATTACAATTACAATTACAATTACAATTACAATTACAATTACAATTACAATTACAATTACAATTACAATTACAATTACAATTACAATTACAATTACAATGGCAATTGCAATTACAAATACAATTACAATTACAACTACAATTACAATTACAATTACAATTACAATTACAATTACAATTACAGTTACAATTACAATTACAATTACAATTACAATTACAATTACAATTACAATTACAAATACAATTACAATTACAATTACAATTACAATTACAATTACAATTACAATTACAATTACAATTACAATTACAATTACAATTACAATTACAATTACAATTACAATTACAATTACAATTACAATTACAATTACAATTACAATTACAATTACAATTACAATTACAATTACAATTACAATTACAATTACAATTACAATTACAATTACAATTACAATTACAATTACAATTACAATTACAATTACAATTACAATTACAATTACAATTACAATTACAATTACAATTACAATTACAATTACAATTACAATTACAATTACAATTACAATTACAATTACAATTACAATTACAATTACAATTACAATTACAATTACAATTACAATTACAATTACAATTACAATTACTATTAGAATTACAATTACAATTACAATTACATTTACAATTACAATTACAGTTACAATTAGAATTACAATTACAATTACAAATACAATTACAATTAAAATTACAATTACAATTACAATTACAATTACAATTACAATTACAATTACAATTACAATTACAATTACAATTACAATTACAATTACAATTACAATTACAATTACAATTACAATTACAATTACAATTACAATTACAATTACAATTACAATTACAATTACAATTACAATTACAATTACAATTACAATTACAATTATAATTACAATTACAATTACAATTACAATTACAATTACAATTACAATTACAATTACAATTACAATTACAATTACAATTACAATTACAATTACAATTACAATTACAATACAATTACAATTACAATTACAATTACAATTACAATTACAATTACAATACAATTACAATTACAATTACAATTACAATTACAATTACAATTACAATTACAATTACAATTACAATTACAATTACAATTACAATTACAATTACAATTACAATTACAATTACAATTACAATTACAATTACAATTACAATTACAATTACAATTACAATTACAATTACAATTACAATTACAATTACAATTACAATTACAATTACAATTACAATTACAATTACAATTACAATTACAATTACAATTACGATTACAATTACAATTACAATTACAATTACAATTACAATTACAATTACAATTACAATTACAATTACAATTACAATTACAATTACAATTACAATTACAATTACTATTACAATTACAATTACAATTACAATTACAATTACAATTACAATTACAATTACAATTACAATTACAATTACAATTACAATTACAATTACAATTACAATTACAATTACAATTACAATTACAATTACAATTACAATTACAATTACAATTACAATTACAATTACAATTACAATTACAATTACAATTACAATTACAATTCAATTACAATTACAATTACAATTACAATTACAATTACAATTACAATTACAACTACAATTACAATTGAAATTACAATTACAATTACAATTACAATTACAATTACAATTACAATTACAATTACAATTACAATTACAATTACAATTACAATTACAATAACAATTACAATTACTGTTACAATTAGATTTAAAATTACAATTACAATTAGAATTACAATTACAATTACAATTACAATTACAATTACAATTACAATTACAATTACAATTACAATTACAATTACAATTACAATTACAATTACAATTACAATTACAATTACAATTACAATTACAATTACAATTACAATTACAATTACAATTACAATTACAATTACAATTACAATTACAATTACAATTACAATTACAATTACAATTACAATTACAATTACAATTACAATTACAATTACAATTACAATTACAATTACAATTACAATTACAATTACAATTACAATTACAATTACAATTACAATTACAATTACAATTACAATTACAATTACAATTACAATTACAATTACAATTACAATTACAATTACAATTACAATTACAATTACAATTACAATTACAATTACAATTACAATTACAATTACAGTTACAATTACAATTACAATTACATTTACAATTACAATTACAATTACAATTACAATTACAATTACAATTACAATTACAATTACAATTACAATTACAATTACAATTACAATTACAATTACAATTACAATTACAATTACAATTACAATTACAATTACAATTACAATTACAATTACAATTACAATTACAATTACAATTACAATTACAATTACAATTACAATTACAATTACAATTACAATTACAATTACAATTACAATTACAATTACAATTACAATTACAATTACAATTACAATTACAATTACAATTACAATTACAATTACAATTACAATTACAATTACAATTACAATTACAATTACAATTACAATTACAATTACAATTACAATTACAATTACAATTACAATTACAATTACAATTACAATTACAATTACAATTACAATTACAATTACAATTACAATTACAATTACAATTACAATTACAATTACAATTACAATTACAATTACAATTACAATTACAATTACAATTACAATTACAATTACAATTACAATTACAATTACAATTACAATTACAATTACAATTACAATTACAATTACAATTACAATTGCAAGTACAATTACAATTACAATTACAATTACAATTACAATTACAATTACAATTACAATTACAATTACAATTACAATTTCAATTACAGTTACAATTACAATTACAATTACATTTACAATTACAATTACAATTACAATTACAATTACAATTACAATTACAATTACAATTACAATTACAATTACAATTACAATTACAATTACAATTACAATTATAATTACAATTACAATTACAATTACAATTACAATTACAATTACAATTACAATTACAATTACAATTACAATTACAATTACAATTACAATTACAATTACAATTACAATTACAATTACAATTACAATTACAATTACAATTACAATTACAATTACAATTACAATTACAATTACAATTACAATTACAATTACAATTACAATTACAATTACAATTACAATTCAATTACAATTACAATTACAATTACAATTACAATTACAATTACAATTACAACTACAATTACAATTGAAATTACAATTACAATTACAATTACAATTACAATTACAATTACAATTACAATTACAATTACAATTACAATTACAATTACAATTACAATAACAATTACAATTACAATTACAATTACATTTAAAATTACAATTACAATTAGAATTACAATTACAATTACAATTACAATTACAATTACAATTACAATTACAATTACAATTACAATTACAATTACAATTACAATTACAATTACAATTACAATTACAATTACAATTACAATTACAATTACAATTACAATTACAATTACAATTACAATTACAATTACAATTACAATTACAATTACAATTACAATTACAATTACAATTACAATTACAATTACAATTACAATTACAATTACAATTACAATTACAATTACAATTACAATTACAATTACAATTACAATTACAATTACAATTACAATTACAATTACAATTACAATTACAATTACAATTACAATTACAATTACAATTACAATTACAATTACAATTACAATTACAATTACAATTACAATTACAATTACAATTACAATTACAATTACAATTACAGTTACAATTACAATTACAATTACATTTACAATTACAATTACAATTACAATTACAATTACAATTACAATTACAATTACAATTACAATTACAATTACAATTACAATTACAATTACAATTACAATTACAATTACAATTACAATTACAATTACAATTACAATTACAATTACAATTACAATTACAATTACAATTACAATTACAATTACAATTACAATTACAATTACAATTACAATTACAATTACAATTACAATTACAATTACAATTACAATTACAATTACAATTACAATTACAATTACAATTACAATTACAATTACAATTACAATTACAATTACAATTACAATTACAATTACAATTACAATTACAATTACAATTACAATTACAATTACAATTACAATTACAATTACAATTACAATTACAATTACAATTACAATTACAATTACAATTACAATTACAATTACAATTACAATTACAATTACAATTACAATTACAATTACAATTACAATTACAATTACAATTACAATTACAATTACAATTACAATTACAATTACAATTACAATTACAATTACAATTACAATTACAATTACAATTACAATTACAATTACAATTACAATTACAATTGCAAGTACAATTACAATTACAATTACAATTACAATTACAATTACAATTACAATTACAATTACAATTACAATTACAATTTCAATTACAGTTACAATTACAATTACAATTACATTTACAATTACAATTACAATTACAATTACAATTACAATTACAATTACAATTACAATTACAATTACAATTACAATTACAATTACAATTACAATTACAATTATAATTACAATTACAATTACAATTACAATTACAATTACAATTACAATTACAATTACAATTACAATTACAATTACAATTACAATTACAATTACAATTACAATTACAATTACAATTACAATTACAATTACAATTACAATTACAATTACAATTACAATTACAATTACAATTACAATTACAATTACAATTACAATTGCAATTACAATTACAATTACAATTACAATTACAATTACAATTACAATTACAATTACAATTACAATTACAATTACAATTTCAATTACAGTTACAATTACAATTACAATTACATTTACAATTACAATTACAATTACAATTACAATTACAATTACAATTACAATTACAATTACAATTACAATTACAATTACAATTACAATTACAATTACAATTATAATTACAATTACAATTACAATTACAATTACAATTACAATTACAATTACAATTACAATTACAATTACAATTACAATTACAATTACAATTACAATTACAATTACAATTACAATTACAATTACAATTACAATTACAATTACAATTACAATTACAATTACAATTACAATTACAATTACAATTACAATTACAATTACAATTACAATTACAATTACAATTACAATTACAATTACAATTACAATTACAATTACAATTACAATTACAATTACAATTACAATTACAAATACAATTACAATTACAATTACAATTACAATTACAATTACAATTACAATTACAATTACAATTACAATTACAATTACAATTACAATTACAATTACAATTACAATTACAATCTTCTTCTTCTTCATATTAAGCTAATAGCTTGTTCAGTCCAGATCATCTTTCCACCTTTTCTGTGGTCTTCCGGGGCTGCGCTTCCCCCGGGGTCTTCTATCCCTTGCTATCTTGACTTGTCTAGTCTCGTTCATTCTTGATATGTGCTGATTCCATTCATCTCTACGTCGTTGTACCCACTCTCCGATCTTTTGTATGTTACATTCTTGTCTGATATCTTCGCTTCTAATGTGATCTCTCAGGGATTTATCTGTTATTTTTCGAAGTGTCTTCATTTCCACAGTTTCCAATATCCGTTGTGTTTTAGCTGTGTCTGCCCGTGTTTCTGCGGCGTATGTCAGTACCGGTCTTACTACTGATTTATATACTCTTACCTTCAGTTCTGTCTTTAAGTACTTATTTCGCCATATGCAATCATTTAGGCATCCGGATATTTTCAGGGCTTTATTGGCTTGTTTTTGTACTTCTTCATTCAATCTTCTGTCACTCGTTATTTCTGCCCCTAAATAGTTAAAACTGTGCACTTGTTCTATTATTTGTCCATCTAGTTCGAGTTTACATCGGAGTGGTTCTCTATTTATAGTTAGGCATTTGGTCTTGTTAGTAGCCACCTTTAATCCAAAGTTCTTACAGCTATTTGAGAAATGAAATAATAGTCTCTGAAGATCATCCTCATTGTCAGCAGCTAGTGCTGCATCGTCGGCGTAACATACTATTCTAATTTCGTCAGCTCCCATTCTGTAGCCTTGTCTATTCTTGATATCTTCTATTATTTCATTCATTATCATGTTAAATAGCATCGGACTTAATGAGTCTCCTTGCCTAATGCCCTTATTTACTGGAATTTCTTCGGATAACTTACCATTTATTCTAACTTTGCTATGGTTATTCTTATATATATCCTCTATTAGGTTAACTATGTTGTCTGGAACATTATATTTATCTAGAATTTTTAGTACATGATACAGCTGAATATTGTCAAATGCTTTAGTAATATCTACAAAGCAAAGGACAGCAGGCGTATTAAATTCTAATGCTTTTTCCGCTATTTGTCTAATAACAAATATGGCATCATTGCATGATCTTCCAACTCTAAATCCGTGTTGTTCATCCCTTAGCTCTATAATTTCTGATAATTTTTGTGTTACAATTTTTGTTAATAGTTTTAGTGCACTTTGTAATAGATTTATGCCTCTGTAATTATCAGGAATTTGTTTTTGTCCCTTTTTAAATATGGGAATTATTATACCTGTTCTCCAGGAGTGTGGTATTGTTGCTTTTTGGAATATGGTCTGCATCATCTTAACTAGTTCTTGTGAAAGGGCAGGGCCTCCATATTTCAACATTTCATTTGTGATGTCGTCCTCGCCAGGGGATTTCCTATTTCTTAATTTTCGTAGAGCTGTTAATATTTCTTCATCATCAACTTCTAGTTCGGTGCGTACTATCCCTATTCTTTCCTCGTCCTGGCCTCCGTCTCTCGTGTTTTCTGCGTAGAGTTTTTTAAAGTATTCGACCCATATATCCTCTTTTATTTTATTTGTTTCTACATAATCTTTCACTTCTTTCTTTTGTGTACGTATCATTCTCCATATTTGTTTTTGTTGACCGTAAAAATCTCTTTGCAGGTCGTTTGTATATTTTTCCCAGTAATTTTCTTTTATTTCTCTTATTTTGGAGTTGATTTCATTTCGTACACTCTTATGGTTTTCATATTCTTCATCCGTCTGTATTGACTTATATCTTCTATATGCTACTCTTTTCTTCTCTGCTAACTCCTTAACTTCTTTACAAAACCATGGTTTTTTGACCTTTGCCTGTTTGTCTTTATTAGTTCTTTTGAAGCCTAGTGCTTCCTTCGCCGCTTGCGCTATATTTGTCTTTAATTTATGCCACGCTTCATCTACTTCGTCTTCTTCCTGTATCTTGTTCTGTAGTATATGTTGCTCTAGTCGTCTCTGGTATAGTCCCTGTACGCTTGGATCCTCTAGTAGCTCTATTTTAAGCTTCTCTACGTATTCGGATGTTTTTCTTTTAGCTTTCTGTATCTCTAATCGTATTTTACCTAATACCAACTTATGGTCACTGTCTATTTCTGCTGCGTTTAATGTTCTGACATCTAGTATCTGGGATGGATGTATATGTTCATTTGATATTATGTAATCAATAATTGATCTGCTCCCTCTACTGTTTTGCCATGTATACTTGTATTTCATTTCGTGGTTAAAGTATGTATTGTTTATTCTCAGATTGTTGTCAGCGCATAAGTTAATTAAGCTATCACCGTTGTTGTTTTTTGTTTCTTCATTGAATCGCTGTTTTACTCCTTGTATTATATCATTTCCTATCCTCGCGTTTAGGTCACCCATCACTAAAACCGGTTGTCCTTTTGGTATTAAATTCATGTATTCTTGTAATTTTTCGTAGAAATCTTCAGTGTCTTGCTTGGGTTTGGAATCTTCTGGGGCATATACACTTATTACATGTAATATGTCGTTATTCATTTTTAGGGTCACTGATACTATTCTTTCGGATACATATACTACGTCGTCAATTGCTGATTCGTATTTTCTTTTAATTAAAACACCCACTCCTTCTTTTCCTCTTTCTTCTTTTCCTACACCGCTGTAAATAAAGGTGTAGTCTTCATATGGTATTACTCCTTTACCTTTCCTTTTTGTCTCCGAAATGCAACATATATCTATATTGTTTCTATCCAGCTCCAACATCAATTCTTGTTGTTTCTTGTTCCAAGATCGTACATTCCAGCATGCTACCCTTAGCACTCTTTTTCTCCATTCTTGCTTTTTCCGTTTTCGCGCAGTTTTCGTCGTCGTCAAATCCGTCCGATTCCGAGGCTGTTCTCTGGTTCTAGGAGCTTACATTGATTTTCCGGCGGGTGGGCTGCTAACCCGTTCCGCCAACCC
>CATVIB010000447.1:0-74727 GCA_958336395.1 Ctenicera cuprea
CAGACAGACAGACAGACAGACAGACAGACAGACAGACAGACAGACAGACAGACAGACAGACAGACAGACAGACAGACAGACAGACAGACAGACAGACAGACAGACAGACAGACAGACAGACAGACAGACAGACAGACAGACAGACAGACAGACAGACAGACAGACAGACAGACAGACAGACAGACAGACAGACAGACAGACAGACAGACAGACAGTCAGACAGTCAGACAGTCAGACAGTCAGACAGTCAGACAGTCAGACAGTCAGACAGTCAGACAGTCAGACAGTCAGACAGTCAGACAGTCAGACAGTCAGACAGTCAGACAGTCAGACAGTCAGACAGTCAGACAGTCAGACAGTCAGACAGCCAGACAGCCAGACAGCCAGCCAGCCAGACAGACAGACAGACAGACAGACAGACAGACAGACAGACAGACAGACAGACAGACAGACAGACAGACAGACAGACAGACAGACAGACAGACAGACAGACAGACAGACAGACAGACAGACAGACAGACAGACAGTCAGACAGTCAGACAGTCAGACAGTCAGACAGTCAGACAGTCAGACAGTCAGACAGTCAGACAGTCAGACAGTCAGACAGTCAGACAGTCAGACAGTCAGACAGTCAGACAGTCAGACAGTCAGACAGTCAGACAGTCAGACAGTCAGACAGTCAGACAGTCAGGCAGTCAGGCAGTCAGGCAGTCAGGCAGTCAGGCAGTCAGGCAGTCAGGCAGTCCGATACACCGATACACCGAGACACCGATACACCGAGACACCGACACACCGACACACCGACACACCGATACATCGATACACCGATACACCGATACACCGACACACCGACACACCGAGACACCGATACACCGATACACCGATACACCGATACACCGATACACCGATACACCGATACACCGATACACCGATACATCGATACACCGATACACCGATACACCGATACACCGATACACCGATACACCGACACACCGACACACCGATACACCGATACATCGATACACCGATACACCGATACATAGATACACCAATACACCGATACACCGATACATCGATACACCGATACACCGATACACCGATACACCGATACACCGATACACCGATACACCGATACACCGATACATCGATACACCGATACACCGATACACCGATACACCGATACACCGACACACCGACACACCGATACACCGATACATCGATACACCGATACACCGATACACCGATACACCGATACACCGATACACCGACACACCGATACACCGATACACCGATACACCGATACACCGATACACCGATACACCGATACATCGATACACCGATACACCGATACACCGATACACCGATACACCGACACACCGACACACCGATACACCGATACATCGATACACCGATACACCGATACACCGATACACCGATACACCGATACACCGATACACCGATACACCGATACACCGATACACCGATACACCGATACACCGATACACCGATACACCGATACACCGATACACCGACACACCGACACACCGACACACCGATACACCGATACACCGATACACCGATACACCGATACACCGATACACCGATACACCGATACACCGATACACCGATACACCGATACACCGACACACCGACACACCGAGACACCGATACATCGATACACCGATACACCGATACACCGATACACCGATACACCGATACACCGATACACCGATACACCGATACACCGATACACCGATACACCGATACACCGAGACACCGACACACCGATACACCGATACACCGATACATCGATACACCGATACACCGAGACACCGAGACACCGACACACCGATACACCGATACACCGATACATCGATACACCGATACACCGATACACCGATACACCGATACACCGATACACCGAGACACCGATACACCGATACACCGATACACCGATACACCGAGACACCGATACACCGAGACACCGACACACCGAGACACCGATACACCGAGACACCGATACACCGATACACCGATACACCGATACACCGATACACCGATACACCGATACACCGATACACCGATACACCGATACACCGATACACCGATACACCGATACACCGATACACCGATACACCGAGACACCGACACACCGATACACCGATACACCGATACACCGATACACCGACACACCGACGAACCGACACACCGATACATCGATACACCGATACACCGATACACCGATACACCGATACACCGATACACCGATACACCGATACACCGATACACCGATACACCGATACACCGATACACCGATACACCGATACACCGATACACCGATACACCGATACACCGAGACACCGACACACCGATACACCGATACACCGACACACCGACACACCGACACACCGATACACCGATACACCGATACACCGATACACCGATACACCGATACACCGATACACCGATAAACCGATACACCGATACACCGATACACCGACACACCGACACACCGAGACACCGATACATCGATACACCGATACACCGATACACCGATACACCGATACACCGATACACCGATACACCGATACACCGATACACCGATACACCGATACATCGATACACCGAGACACCGAGACACCGACACACCGATACACCGATACACCGATACATCGATACACCGATACATCGATACACCGATACACCGAGACACCGAGACACCGACACACCGATACACCGATACACCGATACATCGATACACCGACACACCGATACATCGATACACCGATACACCGATACATCGATACACCAATACACCGATACACCGATACACCGATACACCGATACACCGATACACCGACACACCGACACAGCGATACAACGATACACCGATACACCGATACACCGATACACCGATACACCGATACACCGATACACCGATACACCGATACACCGACACACCGACACACCCAGACACCGATACATCGATACACCGATACACCGATACACCGATACACCGATACACCGATACACCGATACACCGACACACCGACACACCGAAACACCGATACATCGATACACCGATACACATATACACCGATACACCGATACACCGATACACCGATACACCGATACACCGACACACCGACACACCGAGACACCGATACATCGATACACCGATACACCGATACACCGATACACCGATACACCGATACACCGATACACCGATACACCGATATACCGATACACCGATACACCGATACACCGATACACCGATACACCGATACACCAATACACCGATACACCGACACACCGATACACCGATACACCGATACACGGTCTCGGTGTCTCGGTGTATCGGTGTATCGATGTATCGGTGTATCGGTGTATCGGTGTGTCGGTGTCTCGGTGTCTCGGTGTATCGGTGTATCGGTGTATCGGTGTATCGGTGTATCGGTGTATCGGTGTATCGGTGTATCGATGTATCGGTGTCTCGGTGTGTCGGTGTGTCGGTGTATCGGTGTATCGGTGTATCGGTGTATCGGTGTATCGGTGTATCGGTGTATCGGTGTATCGGTGTATCGGTGTATCGGTGTATCGGTGTCTCGGTGTATCGGTGTATCGGTGTATCGGTGTGTCGGTGTGTCGGTGTGTCGGTGTGTCGGTGTCTCGGTGTATCGGTGTATCGGTGTATCGGTGTATCGGTGTATCGGTGTCTCGGTGTATCGGTGTATCGGTGTATCGGTGTATCGGTGTATCCGATACATCGATACACCGATACACCGATACACCGAGACACCGATACACCGATACACCGACACACCGAGACACCGATACATCGATACACCGATACACCGATACACCGATACACCGATACACCGATACACCGATACACCGATACACCGATACACCGAGACACCGAGACACCGACACACCGATACACCGATACACCGATACATCGATACACCGATACACCGAGACACCGAGACACCGGCCCACCGATACACCGATACACCGATACATCGATACACCGACACACCGATACACCGATACACCGATACACCGATACACCGATACATCGATACACCGATACACCGATACACCGATACACCGATACACCGATACACCGATACACCGATACACCGATACACCGATACACCGATACACCGATACACCGATACACCGATACATCGATACACCGATACACCGATACACCGATACACCGATACACCGATACACCGAGACACCGACACACCGATACACCGATACACCGATACACCGATACACCGAGACACCGACACACCGACACACCGACACACCGATACATCGATACACCGATACACCGATACACCGATACACCGATACACCGATACATCGATACACCGATACACCGATACACCGATACACCAATACACCGATACACCGATACACCGATACACAGATACACCGATACACCGATACACCGATACACCGATACACCGATACACCGATACATCGATACACCGATACACCGATACACCGATACACCGATACACCGATACACCGATACACCGATAAACCGATACACCGACACACCGACACACCGACACACCGATACACCGATACACCGATACACCGATACACCGATACACCGATACACCGATACACCGATAACCGATACACCGATACACCGATACACCGATACACCGATACACCGATACAACGATACACCGATACACCGATACACCGATAAACCGATACACCGACACACCGACACACCGACACACCGATACATCGATACACCGATACACCGATACATCGATACACCGATACACCGATACACCGATACACCGATAACCGATACACCGATACACCGATACACCGATACACCGATACACCGATAACCGATACACCGATACACCGATACACCGATACACCGATACACCGATACACCGATACACCGACACACCGACACACCGATACATCGATACACCGATACACCGATACACCGATACACCGATAACCGATACACCGATACACCGATACACCGATACACCGATACACCGAGACACCGACACACCGATACACCGATACACCGATAACCGATACACCGATACACCGATACACCGATACACCGATACATCGATACACCGATACACCGATACACCGATACACCGATACACCGATACACCGATACACCGATACACCGATAACCGATACACCGATACACCGATACACCGATACACCGATACACCGATAACCGATACACCGATACACCGATACACCGATACACCGATACACCGAGACACCGAGACACCGACACACCGATACACCGATACACCGATACACCGATACACCGAGACACCGACACACCGATACATCGATACACCGATACACCGATACACCGATACACCGATACACCGATAACCGATACACCGATACACCGATACACCGATACACCGATACACCGAGACACCGACACACCGATACACCGATACACCGATACACCGATACACCGAGACACCGACACACCGATACACCGATACACCGATACACCGATACACCGATAACCGATACACCGATACACCGATACACCGATACACCGAGACACCGACACACCGATAATACACCGATACACCGATACACCGATACACCGATACACCGATACACCGATACACCGATACACCGACACACCGACACACCGACACACCGATACACCGATACACCGATACACCGATACACCGATACACCGATACACCCATACACCGATACACCGATACACCGATACACCGATACACCGATACACCGATACACCGATACACCGATACACCGATACATCGATACACCGATACACCGATACACCGATACACCGATACACCGATACACCGATACACCGATACACCGATACACCGATACATCGATACACCGATACACCGATACACCGATACACCGATACACCGATACACCGACACACCGACACACCGATACACCGATACATCGATACACCGATACACCGATACACCGATACACCGATACACCGATACACCGACACACCGATACACCGATACACCGATACACCGATACACCGATACACCGATACCGATACACCGATACATCGATACACCGATACACCGATACACCGATACACCGATACACCGATACACCGACACACCGATACACCGATACACCGATACACCGATACACCGATACACCGATACACCGATACACCGATACACCGATACACCGATACACCGATACACCGATACACCGATACACCGATACACCGATACACCGATACACCGATACACCGATACACCGATACACCGATACACCGATACACCGATACACCGAACACCGACACACCGACACACCGATACACCGATACACCGATACACCGATACACCGATACACCGATACACCGATACACCGATACACCGATACACCGATACACCGATACACCGATACACCGATACACCGATACACGATACACCGATACACCGATACACCGATACACCGATACACCGATACACCGATACACCGATACACCGATACACCGATAACACCGATACACCGATACACCGAGACACCGAGACACCGACACACCGATACACCGATACACCGATACATCGATACACCGATACACCGATACACCGACACACCGATACACCGATACACCGATACACCGATACATCGATACACCGAGACACCGACACACCGACACACCGACACACCGACACACCGATACACCGATACACCGATACACCGATACACCGATACACCGATACACCGATACACCGATAAACCGATACACCGATACACCGATACACCGACACACCGACACACCGAGACACCGATACATCGATACACCGATACACCGATACACCGATACACCGATACACCGATACACCGATACACCGATACACCGATACATCGATACACCGAGACACCGAGACACCGACACACCGATACACCGATACACCGATACATCGATACACCGATACACCGAGACACCGAGACACCGACACACCGATACACCGATACACCGATACATCGATACACCGATACACCGATACACCGATACACCGATACACCGATACACCGATACACTGATACATCGATACACCGATACACCGATACACCGATACACCGACACACCGACACACCGATACATCGATACACCGATACACCGATACATCGATACACCGATACACCGATACACCGATAAACCGATACACCGATACACCGATACACCGACACACCGACACACCGAGACACCGATACATCGATACACCGATACACCGATACACCGATACACCGATACACCGATACACCGATACACCGATACACCGATACACCGATACACCGATACATCGATACACCGAGACACCGACACACCGATACACCGATACACCGATACATCGATACACCGATACACCGAGACACCGAGACACCGACACACCGATACACCGATACACCGATACATCGATACACCGATACACCGATACACCGATACACCGATACACCGATACACTGATACATCGATACACCGATACACCGATACACCGATACACCGACACACCGACACACCGATACATCGATACACCGATACACCGATACATCGATACACCGATACACCGATACACCGATACACCGATACACCGATACACCGATACACCGACACACCGACACAGCGATACATCGATACACCGATACACCGATACACCGATACACCGATACACCGATACACCGATACACCGATACACCGATACACCGACACACCGACACACCCAGACACCGATACATCGATACACCGATACACCGATACACCGATACACCGATACACCGATACACCGATACACCGACACACCGACACACCGAAACACCGATACATCGATACACCGATACACCGATACACCGATACACCGATACACCGATACACCGATACACCGATACACCGACACACCGACACACCGAGACACCGATACATCGATACACCGATACACCGATACACCGATACACCGATACACCGATACACCGATACACCGATATACCGATACACCGATACACCGATACACCGATACACCGATACACCAATACACCGATACACCGACACACCGATACACCGATACACCGATACACGGTCTCGGTGTCTCGGTGTATCGGTGTATCGATGTATCGGTGTATCGGTGTATCGGTGTGTCGGTGTCTCGGTGTCTCGGTGTATCGGTGTATCGGTGTATCGGTGTATCGGTGTATCGGTGTATCGGTGTATCGGTGTATCGGTGTATCGATGTATCGGTGTCTCGGTGTGTCGGTGTGTCGGTGTATCGGTGTATCGGTGTATCGGTGTATCGGTGTATCGGTGTATCGGTGTATCGGTGTATCGGTGTATCGGTGTATCGGTGTGTCGGTGTCTCGGTGTATCGGTGTATCGGTGTATCGGTGTATCGGTGTATCCGATACATCGATACACCGATACACCGATACACCGATACACCGATACACCGATACACCGACACACCGAGACACCGATACATCGATACACCGATACACCGATACACCGATACACCGATACACCGATACACCGATACACCGATACACCGATACACCGATACACCGATACACCGAGACACCGAGACACCGACACACCGATACACCGATACACCGATACATCGATACACCGATACACCGAGACACCGAGACACCGGCCCACCGATACACCGATACACCGATACATCGATACACCGACACACCGATACACCGATACACCGATACACCGATACACCGATACACCGATACACCGATACACCGATACACCGATACACCGATACATCGATACACCGATACACCGATACATCGATACACCGAGACACCGAGACACCGGCCCACCGATACACCGATACACCGATACATCGATACACCGACACACCGATACACCGATACACCGATACACCGATACACCGATACACCGATACACCGATACACCGATACACCGATACATCGATACACCGATACACCGATACACCGATACACCGATACACCGATACACCGATACACCGATACACCGATACACCGATACACCGATACACCGATACACCGATACACCGATACACCGATACACCGAGACACCGAGACACCGACACACCGATACACCGATACACCGATACATCGATACACCGATACACCGAGACACCGAGACACCGGCCCACCGATACACCGATACACCGATACACCGATACACGATACACCGACACACCGATACACCGATACACCGATACACCGATACACCGATACACCGATACACCGATACACGATCACCGATACACCGATACACCGATACATCGATACACCGATACACCGATACACCGATACACCGAGACACCGAGACACCGGCCCACCGATACACCGATACACCGATACATCGATACACCGACACACCGATACACCGATACACCGATACACCGATACACCGATACACCGATACACCGATACACCGATACACCGATACACCGATACACCGATACATCGATACACCGATACACCGATACACCGATACACCGATACACCGATACACGATACACCGATACACCGATACACCGATACACCGATACACGATACACCGATACACCGATACACCGATACACCGATACACCGATACACCGACACACCGACACACCGATACACCGATACACCGATACACCGATACACCGATACACCGATACACCGATACACCGATACACCAATACACCGATACACCGATACACCGATACAACGATACACCGATACACCGATACACCGATACACCGATACACCGATACACCGATACACCGATACACCGATACACCGATACACCGATACACCGAGACACCGACACACCGAGACACCGACACACCGATACACCGATACACCGATACACCGATACACCGATACACCGATACACCGATACACCGATACACCGATACACCGATACACCGATACACCGATACACCGATACACCGATACACCGATACACCGAGACACCGACACACCGATACACCGATACACCGATACATCGATACACCGATACACCGATACACCGATACACCGATACACCGATACACCGATACACCGATACACCGATACACCGATACACCGATACACCGATACACCGATACACCGATACATCGATACACCGATACACCGATACACCGATACACCGATACACCGATACACCGAGACACCGACACACCGATACACCGATACACCGATACACCGATACACCGAGACACCGACACACCGACACACCGACACACCGATACATCGATACACGATACACCGATACACCGATACACCGATACACCGATACACCGATACATCGATACACCGATACACCGATACACCGATACACCAATACACCGATACACCGATACACCGATAAACAGATACACCGATACACCGATACACCGAGACACCGACACACCGATACACCGATACACCGATACACCGATACACCGAGACACCGACACACCGACACACCGATACACCGATACACCGATACACCGAGACACCGACACACCGACACACCGATACACCGATACACCGATACACCGATACACCGATAACCGATACACCGATACACCGATACACCGATACACCGAGACACCGACACACCGATACACCGATACACCGATACACCGATACACCGATACACCGATACACCGATACACCGATACACCGATACACCGATACACCGATACACCGATACACCGATACACCGACACACCGACACACCGACACACCGATACACACCGATACACCGATACACCGATACACCGATACACCGATACACCGATACACCGATACACCGATACACCGATACACCGATACACCGATACACCGATACACCGATACACCGATACACCGATACACCGATACACGATACACCGATACACCGATACACCGATACACCGATACACCGATACACCGATACATCGATACACCGATACACCGATACACCGATACACCGATACACCGATACACCGATACACCGATACACCGATACATCGATACACCGATACACCGATACACCGATACACCGATACACCGACACACCGACACACCGATACACCGATACATCGATACACCGATACACCGATACCGATACACCGATACACCGATACACCGATACACCGATACACCGATACACCGATACACCGATACACCGATACACCGATACACCGATACACCGATACATCGATACACCGATACACCGATACACCGATACACCGATACACCGATACACCGACACACCGACACACCGATACATCGATACACCGATACACCGATACACCGATACACCAATACACCGATACACCGATACACCGATACACCGATACACCGATACACCGATACACCGATACACCGATACACCGATACACCGATACACCGATACACCGATACACCGATACCGATACACCGACACACCGACACACCGACACACCGACACACCGATACACCGATACACCGATACACCGATACACCGATACACCGATACAACCGATACACCGATACACCGATACACCGATACACCGATACACCGATACACCGATACACCGATACACCGATACACCGATACACCGATACACCGATACACCGATACACCGATACACCGATACACGATACACCGATACACCGATACACGATACACCGAGACACCGAGACACCGACACACACCGATACACCGATACACCGATACATCGATACACCGATACACCGATACACCGACACACCGATACACCGATACACCGATACATCGATACACCGAGACACCGACACACCGACACACGATACACCGATACACCGATACACCGATACACCGATACACCGATACACCGATACACCGATAAACCGATACACCGATACACGATACACCGACACACCGACACACCGAGACACCGATACATCGATACACCGATACACCGATACACCGATACACCGATACACCGATACACCGATACACCGATACACCGATACACCGATACATCGATACACCGAGACACCGAGACACCGACACACCGATACACCGATACACCGATACATCGATACACCGATACACCGAGACACCGAGACACCGACACACCGATACACCGATACACCGATACATCGATACACCGATACACCGATACACCGATACACCGATACACCGATACACCGATACACTGATACATCGATACACCGATACACCGATACACCGATACACCGACACACCGACACACCGATACATCGATACACCGATACACCGATACATCGATACACCGATACACCGATACACCGATAAACCGATACACCGATACACCGATACACCGACACACCGACACACCGAGACACCGATACATCGATACACCGATACACCGATACACCGATACACCGATACACCGATACACCGATACACCGATACACCGATACACCGATACACCGATACACCGATACATCGATACACCGAGACACCGACACACCGATACACCGATACACCGATACATCGATACACCGATACACCGAGACACCGAGACACCGACACACCGATACACCGATACACCGATACATCGATACACCGATACACCGATACACCGATACACCGATACACCGATACACCGACACACCGAGACACCGATACATCGATACACCGATACACCGATACACCGATACACCGATACACCGATACACCGATACACCGATACACCGATACACCGAGACACCGAGACACCGACACACCGATACACCGATACAACCGATACATCGATACACCGATACACCGAGACACCGAGACACCGGCCCACCGATACACCGATACACCGATACACCGATACACCGATACACCGATACACCGATACACCGATACACCGATACATCGATACACCGATTCACCGATACACCGATACACCGATACACCGATACACCGATACACCGATACACCGATACACCGATACACCGATACACCGATACACCGATACACCGATACACCGATACACCGACACACCGACACACCGAGACACCGATACATCGATACACCGATACACCGATACACCGATACACCGATACACCGATACACCAATACACCGATACACCGATACACCGATACAACGATACACCGATACACCGATACACCGATACACCGATACACCGATACACCCCGATACACCGATACACCGATACACCGATACACCGATACACCGATACACCGATACACCGAGACACCGAGACACCGACACACCGAGACACCGACACACCGATACACCGATACACCGATACACCGATACACCGATACACCGATACACCGATACACCGATACACCGATACACCGATACACCGATACACCGATACACCGAGACACCGAGACACCGACACACCGAGACACCGAGACACCGACACACCGATACACCGATACACCGATACATCGATACACCGATACACCGATACACCGATACACCGATACACCGATACACCGATACACCGATACACCGATACACCGATACACAGATACATCGATACACCGATACACCGATACACCGATACACCGATACACCGATACACCGAGACACCGACACACCGATACACCGATACACCGATACACCGATACACCGAGACACCGACACCGACACACCGACACACCGACACACCGATACATCGATACACCGATACACCGATACACCGATACACCGATACACCGATACACCGATACATCGATACACCGATACACCGATACACCGATACACCAATACACCGATACACCGATACACCGATACACAGATACACCGATACACCGATACACCGATACACCGATACACCGATACACCGATACATCGATACACCGATACACCGATACACCGATACACCGATACACCGATACACCGATACACCGATAAACCGATACACCGACACACCGACACACCGACACACCGATACATCGATACACCGATACACCGATACACCGATACACCGATACACCGATACACCGATACACCGATAACCGATACACCGATACACCGATACACCGATAACCGATACACCGATACACCGATACACCGATACACCGATACACCGATACACCGATACACCGATACACCGAGACACCGACACACCGACACACCGATACATCGATACACCGATACACCGATACACCGATACACCGATAACCGATACACCGATACACCGATACACCGATACACCGATACACCGAGACACCGACACACCGATACACCGATACACCGATACACCGAGACACCGACACACCGACACACCGATACACCGATACACCGATACACCGATAACCGATACACCGATACACCGATACATCGATACACCGATACACCGATACACCGATACACCGATACACCGATACACCGATACACCGATAACCGATACACCGATACACCGATACACCGATACACCGATACAACCGATACACCGATAACCGATACACCGATACACCGATACACCGACACACCGATACAATGATACACCGATACACCGATACACCGAGACAACCGACACACCGACACACCGATACATCGATACACCGATACACCGATACACCGATACACCGATACCCCGAGACACCGACACACCGACACACCGATAAACCCATACACCGATACACCGATACACCGATACACCGATACACCGATACACCGATACACCGATACACCGATACACCGATACACCGATACACCGAGACACCGAGACACCGACACACCGATACACCGATACACCGATACATCGATACACCGATACACCGATACACCGATACACCGATACACCGATACACCGATACACCGATACACCGATACACCGATAACCGATACACCGATACACCGATACACCGATACACCGATACACCGATACACCGATAACCGATACACCGATACACCGATACACCGATACACCGATACACCGAGACACCGACACACCGATACACCGATACACCGATACACCGAGACACCGACACACCGACACACCGATACATCGATACACCGATACACCGATACACCGATACACCGATAACCGATACACCGATACACCGATACACCGAGACACCGACACACCGATACACCGATACACCGATACACCGAGACACCGACACACCGACACACCGATACACCGATACACCGATACACCGATACACCGATAACCGATACACCGATACACCGATACACCGATACACCGATACACCGAGACACCGACACACCGATACACCGATACACCTATACACCGATACACCGATACCCCGAGACACCGACACACCGACACACCGATAAACCGATACACCGATACACCGATACACCGATACACCGATACACCGATACACCGATACACCGATACACCGATACACCGATACACCGATACACCGATACACCGATACACCGAGACACCGAGACACCGACACACCGATACACCGATACACCGATACATCGATACACCGATACACCGAGACACCGAGACACCGACACACCGATACACCGATACACCGATACACCGATACACCGATACACCGATACACCGATACACCGATACACCGATACACCGATACACCGATACACCGATACACCGATACACCGATACACCGATACACCGATACATCGATACACCGATACACCGATACACCGATACACCGATACACCGATACACCGATACACCGATACACCGATACACCGATACACCGATACACCGACACACCGACACACCGACACACCGATACACCGATACACCGATACATCGATACACCGATACACCGATACACCGATACACCGATACACCGATACACCGATACACCGATACATCGATACACCGATACACCGATACACCGAGACACCGATACACCGATAACCGATACACCGATACACAGATACACCGATACACCGATACACCGAGACACCGACACACCGATACACCGATACACCGATACACCGATACACCGACACACCGACACACCGAGACACCGATACATCGATACACCGATACACCGATACACCGATACACCAATACACCGATACACCGATACACCGATACACCGATACACCGATACACCGATACACCGATACACCGATACACCGATACACCGGTGTATCGATGTATCGGTGTATCGGTGTATCGGTGTGTCGGTGTCTCGGTGTGTCGGTGTCTCGGTGTCTCGGTGTATCGGTGTATCGGTGTATCGGTGTATCGGTGTATCGGTGTATCGGTGTATCGGTGTATCGGTGTATCGGTGTATTGTTGTATCGGTGTATCGGTGTATCGGTGTATCGGTGTATCGGTGTATCGGTTTATCGGTGTATCGGTGTATCGGTGTATCGGTGTATCGGTGTATCGGTGTATCGGTGTATCGGTGTGTCGGTGTGTCGGTGTCTCGGTGTATCGATGTATCGGTGTATCGGTGTATCGGTGTGTCGGTGTATCGGTGTATCGGTGTATCGGTGTATCGATGTATCGGTGTATCGGTGTATCGGTGTGTCGGTGTCTCGGTGTCTCGGTGTATCGGTGTATCGGTGTATCGGTGTATCGGTGTATCGGTGTATCGGTGTATCGGTGTATCGGTGTATCGGTGTATCGGTGTATCGGTGTATCGGTGTGTCGGTGTGTCGGTGTGTCGGTGTATCGGTGTATCGGTGTATCGGTGTATCGGTGTATCGGTGTATCGGTGTATCGGTGTATCGGTGTATTGGTGTATCGGTGTATCGGTGTATCGGTGTATCGGTGTATCGATGTATCGGTGTGTCGGTGTGTCGGTGTGTCGGTGTATCGGTGTATCGGTGTATCGGTGTATCGGTGTATCGGTGTATCGATGTATCGGTGTATCGGTGTATCGGTGTATCGGTGTATCGGTGTATCGGTGTATCGGTGTATCGGTGTATCGGTGTATCGGTGTATCGATGTATCGGTGTATCGGTGTGTCGGTGTGTTGGTGTATCGGTGTATCGGTGTATCGGTGTATCGGTGTATCGGTGTATCGATGTATCGGTGTATCGGTGTATCGGTGTATCGGTGTATCGGTGTATCGGTGTATCGGTGTATCGGTGTATCGATGTATCGGTGTATCGGTGTATTGGTGTATCGGTGTATCGGTGTATCGGTGTATCGATGTATCGGTGTATCGGTGTGTCGGTGTGTCGGTGTATCGGTGTATCGGTGTATCGGTGTATCGGTGTATCGATGTATCGGTGTATCGGTGTATCGGTGTATCGGTGTATCGGTGTCTCGGTGTGTCGGTGTGTCGGTGTATCGGTGTATCGGTGTATCGATGTATCGGTGTGTCGGTGTGTCGGTGTGTCGGTGTCTCGGTGTATCGGTGTATCGGTGTATCGGTGTATCGGTGTATCGGTGTATCGATGTATCGGTGTATCGATGTATCGGTGTATCGGTGTATCGGTGTATCGATGTATCGGTGTATCGATGTATCGGTGTCTCGGTGTATCGGAGTATCGGTGTATCAGTGTATCGGTGTATCGGTGTATCGGTGTATCGGTGTGTCGGTGTAACGATGTATCGGTGTATCGGTGTATCGGTGTGTCGGTGTCTCGGTGTCTCGGTGTATCGGTGTATCGATGTATCGGTGTATCGGTGTATCAGTGTGTCGGTGTCTCGGTGTCTCGGTGTATCGGTGTATCGGTGTATCGGGGTATCGATGTATCGGTGTATCGGTGTATCGGTGTATCGGTGTATCGGTGTATCGGTGTATCGATGTATCGGTGTCTCGGTGTGTCGGTGTGTCGGTGTGTCGGTGTATCGGTGTATCGGTGTATCGGTGTATCGGTGTATCGGTGTATCGGTGTATCGGTGTATCGGTGTATCGATGTATCGGTGTGTCGGTGTGTCGGTGTCTCGGTGTATCGGTGTATCGGTGTGTCGGTGTCTCGGTGTATCGGTGTATCGGTGTATCGGTGTATCGGTGTATCGGTGTATCGGTGTATCGGTGTATCGGTGTATCGGTGTATCGGTGTATCGGTGTATCGATGTATCGGTGTGTCGGTGTGTCGGTGTGTCGGTGTCTCGGTGTATCGGTGTATCGGTGTATCGGTGTATCGGTGTGTCGGTGTCTCGGTGTATCGGTGTATCGGTGTATCGGTGTATCGGTGTGTCGGTGTCTCGGTGTATCGGTGTATCGGTGTATCGGTGTATCGGTGTATCGGTGTATCGATGTATCGGTGTGTCGGTGTGTCGGTGTGTCGGTGTATCGGTGTATCGGTGTATCGGTGTATCGGTGTATCGGTGTATCGGTGTATCGGTGTATCGGTGTATCCATGTATCGGTGTATCGGTGTATCGGTGTATCGGTGTATCGGTGTATCGGTGTATCGGTGTATCGGTGTATCGATGTATCGGTGTGTCGGTGTCTCGGTGTCTCGGTGTATCGGTGTATCGATGTATCGGTGTATCGGTGTATCGGTGTGTCGGTGTCTCGGTGTATCGGTGTATCGATGTATCGGTGTATCGGTGTATCGGTGTGTCGGTGTCTCGTTGTCTCGGTGTATCGGTGTATCGATGTATCGGTGTATCGGTGTATCGGTGTGTCGGTGTCTCGGTGTCTCGGTGTATCGGTGTATCGGTGTATCGGTGTGTAATACCCCTGGAGCTATTGTAATAAACCCTGGTACTGGTGAAAATCTGAAAATACTAAATGTCCTTTTTTTTGGGTAACTGGCCGACGAATCTGGACTGCTCCTGGAATATTAAGCTTATATCTAGCCAACTACACAGGATCCTGAAATGTGCACTTTAATTTTTAAAAGAGTTGTTTAAACCAAATTCATACAATTATTATTTTTAGGATTATGATTATTTGGGATTTCTCCCGTAGCGTCAAAATAGTTAAATTAAAGTAAGCAAATAATTTTCCCTTAAGGGGACCTGAAAAGAGATTTAATAATGGAAATTAAAACAAAAGAAATAAGTAAAATATAATGTAGTTTATTTTTAAGTATAGAAGACCCCTCCAGAGGAGAGTCTAGGTTTTTACAGCACAATGAGAAGCCTGATTGCTCTCAGCGACTTAAATTTAAATTTGAAATGAATTAGAACTAAACTCTGAATGTTCGAATAAGGTTTTGACCAATTAGAAAATATTTAAATTTACCTTTACTTCAATTTTTCTCAAGATACCAATTAGTTAATATAATAAATGTTAGTACAATTATTTTAGACTTTTCTGACCTGACAGAATCCTTAATTGCCCTCCGACGGAATTCGAATGAGAACGCCCCTGAATTGGGTAGTTGGCACAAGTACTTTTATTGACGATACGAATGATTTTATTTGAGTTAGGCTGATAGTTTCACTGTTTTAACTTTGAATTTTATTTTTATAAAATAACCAGATGTATTAAGTCTTAATAATGGACTTAGATTTTGAATTTACTTTAATAAAGAAACCGATTTCGCGAGTACGAGTAAAAACTGACTTTTTGTCTTCAAGATGTAAACCCGAACTAACTAATTGTTTTCGCGTCCCTTCTTAGCAAAACTTT
The DNA here is from genome assembly GCA_958336395.1 of Ctenicera cuprea. Lineage (NCBI taxonomy): Eukaryota > Metazoa > Arthropoda > Insecta > Coleoptera > Elateridae > Ctenicera > Ctenicera cuprea. The sequence continues at coordinate 19,474 of CATVIB010000447.1, forward strand.
TCCCCTCCAAGGGAATTAAGATTTTCTGTCCTTTGTCTTTTTCCTACTGTCGTTTACTAGCTGATGCACGTGTCCACAAGTTGCTTGAACTTCCAATTGCAACAATGCATTTCTCACACAAAGCTGACGGTTAGTTGGTGTGTTAGCTTTTCATATTACGTTACAATTTCTAAGTTTTCACTTATCACAGGATATTACTTAGCATAATTTATAACTTGCACTTTTTAATATGTGGGAATATGTAGATATATAAAAGTTCAAACAACTTTTCCATGACACGAGCTATGTACTACATTAATTTTATTATTGGATTTAATATTTAAACCAATTTGTTTTGAATAATTTCTTTCCCCCTTAGCGACTGCTACATCACTCCCCCCTTAAAAAAAGAAGGCAAGTTCTTTTGGAGTTGTCTTCCTTTTAAGTACAAACTTAAAGTTACTCCCTACTGTTTACATGCTATTGTTTACATTCTATGCATACTAATATTATACGTTGAAATTTTTTTTTTTTTTTTTTTTTTTTTCTATCCCTATGCTAAGTCATAGTGTACTCCACCATCATGCAATTCGTAATTGCTTATTTATTTGTAACCTGAGGTTGGGTGACCCCTACGTGGGGGTAGGTCTCGCAATGCAAGATCTAGTCCTGGTCCCGGGGGTGGGATGTAGATTACACAAAGTAAAACCCAATCTCGATCCCTGGGATGGGATGTAGGCTTTACAATGTGAAACCCCATCTTGGTCCCTGTGATGGTAAAGCACTACGATGACTCCGATTCTAGTTTACCTATTATTACTTACTTAGTTCTATCATTTATATCTAGTTTCCCAAATGTTGCTTTCTAATCTACTTTCCCCTTATGTTTAAAATTTGTAAGTCTTTTCTATTCCGTAAAAGTCATTGATTTGAGTTTTGCTTCGTACCGTGCACTACATTTGTTTTAATTTTTCACAAAGAAAAAGGCCATGGATTCACTGCCGTTTTTATTTCACTTTTCCACTACACTGTTCTGTTGAGCTTGTTCGCTGTGTTGCGTTATCATTGCTGCGGTCCAATGGTCTATGTTGGGGTATTCTGTAGTTAAAGTTGTGGTTGACGGTGCTGATGGTAGAGGTTGGGATGACGTTGGGGTTGTTATTATTTCCATCGATGATCCTGGTAATAGTTGCGTTGGGATATTTAATTGTGCTTCTAAATCTGCGGATTTGCTTTGTTGCGTGTGGTGTTTATGTACTATCCACAGTGCCAATGTGTTCCAAATACTGGCTAGCAGAGCTATGCCACAACCTACTGTCTTGTAAATTGCTAGGCCATTTAATATGACTCCAAGTAAATATTTTAGTGTTTTTAGAATTACATAAAATCCTATTAATCCGCTCATAAACATTCCGATGTCTGTAAACCATCCCCAAATATACTGTAGGGTGTTTCTTGCTAATTTCTTTATTTCTGCTCCATCAAAGAGGTGGAGGGTTGAATAACCTTGATAGTCTGTGTTGTTTATCCCATTTAATTTGAATGTTAGCATTGTTTCGACTGCTGCTCTTTCTATTCCAAAATTTAAAGTTCTTTGCACTTTTGCTATTTCTTCTTGAGTGTACAGGCCACTAACTCCTAATGGTTGGATTGGTTTGAATTTTAAGTTATCTTCTGCTTCTACTCCCAAAAGTTGTGGTGGTTTTTTTTTCTAAGGGTAGAGGTGTTAGTCCTACCCATTTCCCATCGATATAATAATTGTGACATCTTGAATTGAAACCACTGTCAAGTTATTGTTCGCATTTTCACAGTCATACGCGATAAGCACTGACACTTGTTTTATTAATGCACATATTATTAAAACCACTAACGGTACGAGCAATTTGAGTCCCATTTTCCTATAATTTAAAAATATCTTCACTACCTTAGCATAACTTTGAACAATGAAAAAAAATTCTTATGATTACTTACTTTCCTATTCTTATATCTATAATTATGTTAAATAATTATGTAAAAAAAATGTTTTTATTTTGGGGTCATGTTTCTAAAGTGACCCATGAATTTTGCCAATGCTCACGAAGAACCCTACGTCTTATGATCTGACCTAGTGTTGTTCGTGCGATTTTTATTTATTTTTATGCAAAATGTTATTTTGCTCGCTCATGTTTCCAAGATGAACCATGAGGTATATGATTTATAATGTTTTTGTTTTTGTTTTTACGTGTTTGAACGTAATCGTCTACGTGCCGAAGTTCTTACTCCGTCTTGCGTTACTGAACCTAAATTTCCTACATTACCTAAATTTTGTACATTTTCTTTTACCATCTTCTTTGTTTCTCTATTAATATCTAGTCTCCAATTTCGACGTTTCGTTTGTTGTTGTCTTTGTTGAGCTGCCCTTTGACAGTCTAAACCCTGTAAAATTGTTAACGTAACGTCTTCTGGCTTTACGCCTTCTTCGACTTCCGTGATAGCATCCCAACTATTTAGTGGGTTGTTTGCTTCATCTTCATTATCTGATTGGCTGTCTTCTTGGTTTTCTTCTGCGCTTACTTGCTCTTTATCTGGTTTTAATAATTTTAATCGATTGGCGTGAACTACTTGCTCTTTATTTTTGTTTAATTCTTTAATTTTGTAAGTTACTGGTCCTTTAATTTCTACGATTCGGTACGGCCCTAACCAAGGTTTTGTTAATTTTTTTGAAATACCTATTTTTGTGCTGGGATCGAATAAATAAACTAAGTCTCCTAACTTAAAATTTTTATTTTCGGTATTCTTGTTGTAATATACTGCCCTTCTTTCTGCGGATATTTTCATATTTTCGGCAGCATTTGTAAATGCTATATTTAATCTTTTCATCATTTCGGATAAGTAGTTTTCATCTGTATCGTATTTTATCGACATTGGTTTTATTATTTCATCCAATGGAAATGTTGGATCCCTGCCGTGAAGTAGAAAATACGGACTGTAACCTGTGGAACTATGAACAGACATGTTATGCGCCATTCGCATAAAATCTGTCCAATCGTCCCAATTCAACTGTGTCCCATTTACGTAGTGACTTAAAAAATCTTTTAAGACCCTATGGACGCGTTCTATCGCTCCATTCGCCATTGCGTGGTATGCTGATGTTTGTAGTTTTTCAATGTTAAGTTTTCTACAAAGTTCTTTGAAAAGTTTCGAAACAAAATTGGTGCCTTGATCTGTAATGAGTTTTTGAGGTGTACCATGACGAGCTATAACATTGGTGAAAAATGCTTGTGCTACGGTTTCAGCTTTTTGATCTGGTATTGGTATGAGTTCGATGTACTTTGAAAAATGATCGATAAACGTTAATAAATATTTGTTTCCTTTATATGAAGTTACGAATGGACCTGTTATGTCCATTGAGCAGCGTTCAAACGGTGTGGAAATTTCTGGAAAATTTTGAAGAGGTGCTTTCTTGAAATGGGGTGAGGTTTTCCTCTGATTACATGAGTGACATTGTGATATGTAGTTAATTATGTCGTTTTTCATATTTGGCCAAAAACAACGAGATTTTATTAGCGTTAGCGTTTTGCCTTGACCTTGGTGTCCTACGAATGGTAGATCGTGAAAATCATGTAGTACTTTTTTCACAAAAGTTTTTGGTATAACTAATGCGTCTATAATTCCATCTGATTTGTATAAGATGCCTTCGTTGTCTTGATAAAATCCAAAATTTTCATCTTCCTCCTGTATTTGACTTAGTATAGTTTTGCAGAACGGATCTTTTTGTTGTTCCTTCTGAATGACTTCGCGGTCCCATATTGGTGTTGCGATCGTTTCAACCTGCTGTATTGTACCGACAGTTATGTCTTTTTGGTCCCAATTGTAAACAACTACTGTTATTGGTGTGTTGTGAAATACGAATTTGATGATTTCAGACACTATAGGCCATTTTAATTTATCTAATCCGCACGCAATACGTGGTAAGGCTAAAAACGTATCTTGATTTTCTAACATACATTCTTTTAGATTGTGTAATGTATACCACAAGGTTTCATACGTTGGTTTATGTAGGTACTTTGTTTTTGTTATTAAATAGTAAATATTTCGCTCTGGTAGTTGTAAATATGCCACTTCAGCTAACTTTTTATTTTGATTGAGTAGTAACTCCACTGAACCATAAATTTCTTTAAATTGTGCTGCTATTCCTTTGCTCATTTCAAAATCTTCGGATACGCAGTGTGCTAATGCGTAGTGTTCTGGACAGTGAAACAAATTTCCTTCTTTTTCAAATACGTTGCTGCTAATAATTTCGTTTTCTTTTATAATTTTCATGAAATCTTGGAATTCTATCGGTGGTTTGGCGTTTTCTATCGAATTTGTTTTTGGATTTTCTTCATAAATTCTACTCAATGCGTCTACATTACCATGTTTCTTTCCGGGTCGGTATATTACTTCGAAATTATATTCCCCTAAAAGTAAGCTCCACCTTGCGAGCCTAGATGTAGGATCTTTGAGCGAAAAAATCCACCGGAGTGGTCGGTGATCCGTATAGATGCTGAACCTCCTTCCATAAAGATAACATCTGAATTGTTTAATACCAAAAATTACCGCTAAGCATTCCTTTTCTGAAACGCTATAGTTTTTCTCGGCTTTATTAAAAGCTTTACTAGCAAAAGCTATTGGTTTTTCAAACCCATTATGGATTTGGCTTAAAATTGCCCCCATTCCCGTGTTACTAGCATCTGTTGCTAAAATAAACGGTTTGGAAAAGTCTGGGTAGCATAAAACGCTGTCCGATGTGATCGCTGTTTTGAGCTTCTCCATTGATTCTAGTTCTTCCTCGGTGATTTGAAATTTGACGTCTTTTTTCGTAAGGTTGGTTAATGGTGCTGCTAATTTTGCAAAATTTGGAATAAATCTTCTATACCATCCAACTAATCCTAAAAATTGTCGTATGTTCTTTACATTTTTTGGTATTGGAAATTTCTTAACTGATGATAATTTGTCTGGATCCGGTTTAAATCCTTCTTGAGTAATGATGTGTCCTAAATATTTAACTTCTGTGGTTATTAATTTACATTTACTTGGTTTAAGTTTAATGTTAGCTTGTCGTAATCTTTCGAAAACTAAACCTATTTTACGGATGTGATCTTCGACTCCTTTAGCGCTGTGAACTAAAATGTCGTCCAAGTACGCCCAACAAACGTCTCCTATTAAACCACTTAATGTAAATGAAATAAATCTTTGAAAGGTCATTGGACTATTGCAAAGTCCGAATGGCATTTTCAAAAATTCCCAGTGTCCATCAGGTGTAGAAAAACCCGTATACTTGATGCTGTTTTGTTCCATTGAAATTTGGTGATAAGCTGACGTAACGTCAAAGACACTAAATAAAGTTGAGTTTCCTAAATGATCCGTAACGTCTTGTAAAATTGGTAGGGGGAAAACGTCTTTTTTGGTTACTGCATTTAACGCGCGATAGTCGATACACATTCTAATTTTTTCTTCACCATTTTCTTGTTTTTTCACAACTAGTACCACTGGTGCGCTCCACGGTGAGTTTGAAGGTCTAATAATGTTTGCTTCTAGAAGTCGATCGATTTCTTTTCTTAAAATTTCCCTCTGAGAATGCGGAATTCTGTATGAACGTTTATTAATTGGTTGTTCATTTTCCAAAATAATTTGATGCGTAATGTCCGTTGTGCTCGATAGTTGTCCATCACCTTCGCAGAAAATATCTCGGTATCTTCCAATTAATTCGTAAAGTAATCCTTTGGCATGATTATCCAAGTGTGAAAAATCAAAATTTTCATCTATCCAATTACTATCAGTTGTTCCAATTTTGTTTATGTTGAAGGTTGTGCTTCTCTCTTCCTTATCTAAAATTTTTGAAACTGGATACGCGTTTGCTATATTTAAATTTTTTTGTAAAAATACTTCATGTTTATTTAAATTTATTAACCGAATAACTACTACTTTGGTGTTATTTACTAAAGTATGCGCTGCGAAAACTCCGTTTGTTCCTGTTTGATTTGGTTCAAGTTCGATAAAATTTTCTGAAATTTCATCAACATTTTTATTTATGGCTAAACAATTTAATTCAGACCATGGAGGAATAACTAAGTCCTCGGCTAATTTTATTATATTGTTATTTTTATTTAAATCTTGTTTATTTGTATTAAAGTCCCTAAAATTTGTTAAGTTATTTTTAAAATTTATTTTGTTTAAGTTTAATTGTTGCGCTGTAGTTTCTTCTAAATTGCCGTAATCCAATATGTTAGATCCCGATTGTTGAGTTGCTGCTGTATGTGCTTTGGTTGCTTGAGTTTCGTTTCCATTGTTGGCATGTACAGGATCGGCTCTAAAATTTTTTCTTAATTTGTTTTCTTCGTCGCAAGTTTTATTCATGCGGTAAATTCGCTGTCGTTCTATAAAATTTGTTTGAAAATCTTCCTTATCTTCATCTTCCGATAAATACCCATTTTCTTGAATTATTGTTGTTACTGCAAAATCTTGATTTAAACATTTTCTTGGACTTTGAAATTTAATTTCATCTTCTGCACGTAAAATTTCCTCGAAGTGTACTTTTTTATTTTTCATCTTTTTATTCTTACCGTTTTCTCTTAACATTTTAATTTCATTTTCCGGATTTCCATTCTCACCAGAGAATGTGTTTCCGAATTTTTCTTCTATAGGAAATATTTTCCCATAATTTGCGTTTCCCTTCTCTCCAGGGAAAGTTTGTACGCATTTTCTTTCATGCTTTTCCTTTGTTGCTTTTTCCATTGCAACTTTATTTTGGAAGTTTGCGGTTTCATTCTCTCCAGAACATGTTTTTCCGCGTTTTCTTTGCTTATTTGCATTTGGTACACTTTCTAATGTAACCTTATTTTTCTGATTTGGTTTTCCGTTCTCACCAGAGAAGGTATTTCCAATTTTACTTACTTCCTTCGATTCGATGAATGCTTCATTTTCTTTGGTGCAGTTATGATGATTCTTTTTAATTGAAATGGGGTAGTAAAAATCTTCATTTTCAGTGTATGTTGCGACGTCTTCTAAAGCGTCAAAAAATTCTTCATTTTCTTCTAAATCGTATTGATTTTGTCCTGGCACTTCATTTTTCTTTTCTTCTTTTCCACAGTAAGATGAATTTTCCGTAACTAACTCATAGTTACTTATTTTCCTTCCTTCTGCTTGATTGTCTTGTTTGGACCCCTGCGTAAAATTATAATTACTTGCAAAACTATTTTCTGATTGATACCTTATTGGAATTTGTTGGCCCCAGATTTCTAGTTCGTTTGATTGATAATTTATAATAGCGTTACTTTTTCTTAATAAATCTCGGCCAATTATTCCTGTTGCGTCTACCACTAAATTATTTCCACACACAATTACGTCGAATATGCAGTTCACGTTATTTGGTTGGGTTCCAAAATTTATTGTGGTCATACCAATGGCCGGTAAACCCTCACCTGTGATTCCTGCTAATAAAATATCACCAGCGTCTGTTACGTCTTCTTTATTTACTGCCGTTTCTTTTATAATTGTGATGGCAGATCCGCTGTCTAGCAAAAATTTTCTTTTAATACCATTTACATATAAATACACGATGCTGGGTGATTCTAAAGTATTAAATTTAGTTAATTGTGGAATATAATATGTGGTGGGTGTTGTTGCAGAATTATTTATAATTATTGAAGACTCTTCTCTCGGGGTTGCAGAGAGAGCCCGGTCATGTTTAAAGCTTCGACCGGTGTTACATTAATTTTTCTTGTACGGTCCTGTTGATATTCTTGGCGTTGCGGTGTTTGATTGTAATTGTTGCTCGATGTTGAGGGACGTTGCAATTGTTGTTTATAATTGTTGCCATTAAAATATGATTGTTGCGCTTTCTGTTTAAAGTTGTTGCTGTTCGAATTAAATTGTTGTGTTTGTTGGTTAAAATTTCCTCGATTTGGTTGCCAATTTGGTGTCCTAGGGTACGCTCCCGTGTTTTTTCTATACAGATTTTGTTGATTTGCAGACGAATTTCTAAAATCTGCGTTGTATGATGTTTTGTTATTACCCGAAAAATTATTTTTATATTGGTTATTATAATTATTCTGACGAGTTGTGGTGGATTGATTTTTCCTATAAGATTGCCCTTGTTGTGTGTAATTTTGTGTAGAAGGTCTATAATTTGGGTGATTTTGATTGTTGTAATTTGAATTTTGCCTATCCGTGTTTTGTTTAAACCTACAATCCCTAGAAAAATGGTTATTTCTCCCACAGTGAAAACATTGACGTGTTTGAATTGACATTACTGCCGAAGATGTTTGATTTCTACTATTTAACATTAAATCTGAAAGTTCAAACTGTTTTGCAAAAGTTTCGGCTTTTTCTATTGTTAAATCTTGGGTTCGCATTAATAATGGAGTTAAATTTTTCAACAATTCTTTCTTAAGCCCTATTCTAAACTGATTTAAAATTAACTCTTGGCATTTTTGTTTTAACCCAGGAATATTGACTTGAGGTGCGTTTTTTAAATCTTCAGTCAAAATTTCGGTGCCTAATGTTTTTAACCTAATTACATAATTTGCAACTGTTTCATCATGACGTTGAAAACATTTGCTAAGCCGTAATAAAGCTTGTCCTGGAATTATAGCAGGTAAAAATTTCTCAAAAAATTTGTTTTTAAATGCTAAATAATTTGTTTCGTTGTAAATTTCTGGGTCTGATTTGTAAAATTTATAAGCGTCCCCTGTAAGTCTAAATTTAACAAGTTTTAGTGTTACCTCTGGTGTCCACCCATCTAATTCTGCTCGTAAATCTAATTTTTCAAAATATTCCCTAACGTTTTGTTGTCCAGAAAAACTATCTATTGTGTTTGCTAACATACCCATCGTGATAAAGGGTGATGTTTGCGCCGGGGGTACATTGGTACTTCCCGTTGGACCTGTGATTGTCGTAGACGGATCTGGCATTTTTGTCTATATTATTTGTTAGCTTTATTTAATTTAGAAATAGTAGGTAAAAGTTACGAAATAAGTTTACGAATTTTTCTCAGTCCGACGGCACTTAAATATTTAAGGTGTTTTTAAATGTAAGTGTTTCCTGTTAATAAAATGCTAATCAAAATACACACAATTATACCATACGTCAATAAAATTATTTTAAACGTAAATAATTCCTGTTAAAAAAAAATTTTTACCAAAATTACAAATACACAATAATTATTAAAATAAAGTTTGTTAATTTCCTGCAATGGTTAGTACTATTTTACACATTCATTAGGTATCTTGAGAATTAAAAATTGATTTTTGTGTTTTAAGAGTGCTGTATAGCGGTTTATTTACAAGGGATAATTTATTTTGGCCCTACAATAATGTAACCAAATTTTTCGTATGACCACACCACGATTTTTCGTGATTTTGGCGTCTTCGAATGAGGTAAGGCTCCTATTACCTTGTGTACCGTAACTACTGTAGCTACTTGAAGCGTAAATTTTCGTAAATTAATTTTGTGAAAAATCCCCTGTAGCGTGTACTAACTTCTGACTAGATACTAGAGTTCAATCCCAGACTCAGGATATGAATTAAGGCAATTAGTAGTCTAATGCCACTTAGTAACTTTGTGCAGAAAATAGCACGTGAGCTTTTTATAAAGGGGTGATTTTCTTTTCAGACAAGCGACGAAGCCCACCGGCCAGACTCAGCCGACAGATAAAGGCAAAGGTGTCTTGTGCCACTAAGCCACTTGTCCAAAAAAAATAATTTTGTTGTTCCAAAAAAAAATATTTAGGTTTTGAAGCTGTTAATTTATATAATACAACTATGAATAAGTGTATAAAAGATGTTGGCTTTTCCAACTTTGTACAACACGGCGACAATAATTAATTTGCAGTTAAAATGCTAGGTAAACCAACAAGAAAAAATTTCTGGAAAATCAGCAAACTCCCTCAATTGCTGTAATTAATTAATAAAAATAACCTGTAACGATAAAATTCTCCAAGCTACCTGAAAATCAAAAATGTTTCACAAAATTCTCGGTTCCGACGGTACAAAACGAATCTTTCTGCGGAAATTGTTCCTCTTCGTTGGCGTTCCTGTAATTTTTAGAAAAAATTTTACATAGTTTAGCTACCACATTTATAGATTATAAGGGTAGTTTTTTGTTTTCCGCTGCCACCATTGTAATACCCCTGGAGCTATTGTAATAAACCCTGGTACTGGTGAAAATCTGAAAATACTAAATGTCCTTTTTTTTGGGTAACTGGCCGACGAATCTGGACTGCTCCTGGAATATTAAGCTTATATCTAGCCAACTACACAGGATCCTGAAATGTGCACTTTAATTTTTAAAAGAGTTGTTTAAACCAAATTCATACAATTATTATTTTTAGGATTATGATTATTTGGGATTTCTCCCGTAGCGTCAAAATAGTTAAATTAAAGTAAGCAAATAATTTTCCCTTAAGGGGACCTGAAAAGAGATTTAATAATGGAAATTAAAACAAAAGAAATAAGTAAAATATAATGTAGTTTATTTTTAAGTATAGAAGACCCCTCCAGAGGAGAGTCTAGGTTTTTACAGCACAATGAGAAGCCTGATTGCTCTCAGCGACTTAAATTTAAATTTGAAATGAATTAGAACTAAACTCTGAATGTTCGAATAAGGTTTTGACCAATTAGAAAATATTTAAATTTACCTTTACTTCAATTTTTCTCAAGATACCAATTAGTTAATATAATAAATGTTAGTACAATTATTTTAGACTTTTCTGACCTGACAGAATCCTTAATTGCCCTCCGACGGAATTCGAATGAGAACGCCCCTGAATTGGGTAGTTGGCACAAGTACTTTTATTGACGATACGAATGATTTTATTTGAGTTAGGCTGATAGTTTCACTGTTTTAACTTTGAATTTTATTTTTATAAAATAACCAGATGTATTAAGTCTTAATAATGGACTTAGATTTTGAATTTACTTTAATAAAGAAACCGATTTCGCGAGTACGAGTAAAAACTGACTTTTTGTCTTCAAGATGTAAACCCGAACTAACTAATTGTTTTCGCGTCCCTTCTTAGCAAAACTTTTCCCCTCCAAGGGAATTAAGATTTTCTGTCCTTTGTCTTTTTCCTACTGTCGTTTACTAGCTGATGCACGTGTCCACAAGTTGCTTGAACTTCCAATTGCAACAATGCATTTCTCACACAAAGCTGACGGTTAGTTGGTGTGTTAGCTTTTCATATTACGTTACAATTTCTAAGTTTTCACTTATCACAGGATATTACTTAGCATAATTTATAACTTGCACTTTTTAATATGTGGGAATATGTAGATATATAAAAGTTCAAACAACTTTTCCATGACACGAGCTATGTACTACATTAATTTTATTATTGGATTTAATATTTAAACCAATTTGTTTTGAATAATTTCTTTCCCCCTTAGCGACTGCTACAGGTGTATCGGTGTATCGGTGTATCGGTGTATCGGTGTATCGGTGTGTCGGTGTGTCGGTGTATCGGTGTATCGGTGTATCGGTGTATCGGTGTATCGGTGTATCGGTGTATCGGTGTATCGGTGTATCGGTGTATCGATGTATCGGTGTATCGGTGTATCGGTGTATCGGTGTATCGGTGTATCGGTGTATCGGTGTATCGGTGTATCGGTGAATCGGTGTATCGGTGTATCGATGTATCGGTGTATCGGTATATCGGTGTGTCGGTGTCTCGGTGTCTCGGTGTATCGGTGCATCGGTGTACCGGTGTATCGGTGTATCGGTGTATCGGTGTATCGGTGTATCGGTGTATCGATGTATCGGTGTCTCGGTGTGTCGGTGTGTCGGTGTATCGGTGTATCGGTGTATCGGTGTATCGGTGTATCGGTGTATCGGTGTATCGGTGTATCGGTGTGTCGGTGTGTCGGTGTGTCGGGATGTCGGTGTCTCGGTGTATCGGTGTATCGGTGTATCGGTGTATCGGTGTGTCGGTGTCTCGGTGTATCGGTGTATCGGTGTATCGGTGTATCGGTGTATCGGTGTATCGGTGTATCGGTGTATCGGTGTATCGGTGTATAGGTGTATCGGTGTATCGATGTATCGGTGTGTCGGTGTGTCGGTGTCTCGGTGTCTCGGTGTATCGGTGTATCGATGTATCGGTGTATCGGTGTATAGGTGTGTCGGTGTCTCGGTGTCTCGGTGTATCGGTGTATCGGTGTATCGGTGTATCGGTGTATCGGTGTATCGGTGTATCGGTGTATCGATGTATCGGTGTCTCGGTGTGTCGGTGTGTCGGTGTATCGGTGTATCGGTGTATCGGTGTATCGGTGTATCGGTGTATCGGTGTATCGGTGTGTCGGTGTCTCGGTGTATCGGTGTATCGGTGTATCGGTGTATCGGTGTGTCGGTGTGTCGGTGTGTCGGTGTCTCGGTGTATCGGTGTATCGGTGTATCGGTGTATCGGTGTATCGGTGTGTCGGTGTCTCGGTGTATCGGTGTATCGGTGTATTGGTGTATCGGTGTATCGGTTATCGGTGTATCGGTGTATCGGTGTATCGGTGTATCGGTGTATCGGTGTATCGATGTATCGGTGTGTCGGTGTATCGGTGTATCGGTGTATCGGTGTATCGGTGTATCGATGTATCGGTGTATCGGTGTATCGGTGTATCGGTGTATCGATGTATCGGTGTCTCGGTGTGTCGGTGTGTCGGTGTATCGGTGTATCGGTGTATCGGTTTATCGGTGTATCGGTGTATCGGTGTATCGGTGTATCGGTGTATCGGTGTATCGGTGTATCGGTGTATCGGTGTGTCGGTGTCTCGGTGTATCGGTGTATCGGTGTATTGGTGTATCGGTGTATCGGTTATCGGTGTATCGGTGTATCGGTGTATCGGTGTATCGGTGTATCGGTGTATCGGTGTATCGATGTATCGGTGTGTCGGTGTATCGGTGTATCGGTGTATCGGTGTATCGGTGTATCGATGTATCGGTGTATCGGTGTATCGGTGTATCGGTGTATCGATGTATCGGTGTCTCGGTGTGTCGGTGTGTCGGTGTATCGGTGTATCGGTGTATCGGTTTATCGGTGTATCGGTGTATCGGTGTATCGGTGTATCGGTGTATCGGTGTATCGGTGTATCGGTGTGTCGGTGTGTCGGTGTGTCGGTGTCTCGGTGTATCGATGTATCGGTGTATCGGTGTATCGGTGTGTCGGTGTATCGGTGTATCGGTGTATCGGTGTATCGATGTATCGGTGTATCGGTGTATCGGTGTGTCGGTGTCTCGGTGTATCGGTGTATCGGTGTATCGGTGTATCGGTGTATCGGTGTATCGGTGTATCGGTGTATCGGTGTATCGGTGTATCGGTGTATCGGTGTATCGGTGTATCGGTGTATCGGTGTGTCGGTGTATCGGTGTATCGGTGTATCGGTGTATCGATGTATCGGTGTATCGGTGTATCGGTGTGTCGGTGTCTCGGTGTATCGGTGTATCGGTGTATCGGTGTATCGGTGTATCGGTGTATCGGTGTATCGGTGTATCGGTGTATCGGTGTATCGGTGTATCGGTGTATCGGTGTATCGGTGTATCGGTGTGTCGGTGTATCGGTGTATCGGTGTATCGGTGTATCGGTGTATCGGTGTATCGATGTATCGGTGTATCGGTGTGTCGGTGTGTCGGTGTATCGGTGTATCGGTGTATCGGTGTATCGGTGTATCGGTGTATCGATGTATCGGTGTATCGGTGTATCGGTGTATCGGTGTATCGGTGTATCGGTGTATCGGTGTATCGGTGTATCGGTGTATCGATGTATCGGTGTATCGGTGTATTGGTGTATCGGTGTATCGGTGTATCGGTGTATCGGTGTGTCGGTGTGTCGGTGTATCGGTGTATCGGTGTATCGGTGTATCGGTGTATCGATGTATCGGTGTATCGGTGTATCGGTGTATCGGTGTATCGGTGTATCGGTGTCTCGGTGTGTCGGTGTGTCGGTGTATCGGTGTATCGGTGTATCGATGTATCGGTGTGTCGGTGTGTCGGTGTGTCGGTGTCTCGGTGTATCGGTGTATCGGTGTATCGGTGTATCGGTGTATCGGTGTATCGATGTATCGGTGTATCGATGTATCGGTGTATCGGTGTATCGGTGTATCGATGTATCGGTGTATCGATGTATCGGTGTCTCGGTGTATCGGAGTATCGGTGTATCAGTGTATCGGTGTATCGGTGTATCGGTGTATCGGTGTATCGGTGTGTCGGTGTATCGATGTATCGGTGTATCGGTGTATCGGTGTGTCGGTGTCTCGGTGTCTCGGTGTATCGGTGTATCGATGTATCGGTGTATCGGTGTATCGGTGTGTCGGTGTCTCGGTGTCTCGGTGTATCGGTGTATCGGTGTATCGGGGTATCGATGTATCGGTGTATCGGTGTATCGGTGTATCGATGTATCGGTGTCTCGGTGTGTCGGTGTGTCGGTGTATCGGTGTATCGGTGTATCGGTGTATCGGTGTATCGGTGTATCGGTGTATCGGTGTATCGATGTATCGGTGTGTCGGTGTCTCGGTGTATCGGTGTATCGGTGTATCGGTGTGTCGGTGTCTCGGTGTATCGGTGTATCGGTGTATCGGTGTATCGGTGTATCGGTGTATCGGTGTATCGGTGTATCGGTGTATCGGTGTATCGGTGTATCGATGTATCGGTGTGTCGGTGTGTCGGTGTGTCGGTGTCTCGGTGTATCGGTGTATCGGTGTATCGGTGTATCGGTGTGTCGGTGTCTCGGTGTATCGGTGTATCGGTGTATCGGTGTGTCGGTGTCTCGGTGTATCGGTGTATCGGTGTATCGGTGTATCGGTGTATCGATGTATCGGTGTGTCGGTGTGTCGGTGTGTCGGTGTATCGGTGTATCGGTGTATCGGTGTATCGGTGTATCGGTGTATCGGTGTATCGGTGTATCCATGTATCGGTGTATCGGTGTATCGGTGTATCGGTGTATCGGTGTATCGGTGTATCGGTGTATCGGTGTATCGGTGTATCGATGTATCGGTGTGTCGGTGTCTCGGTGTCTCGGTGTATCGGTGTATCGATGTATCGGTGTATCGGTGTATCGGTGTGTCGGTGTTTCGGTGTATCGGTGTATCGATGTATCGGTGTATCGGTGTATCGGTGTGTCGGTGTCTCGTTGTCTCGGTGTATCGGTGTATCGATGTATCGGTGTATCGGTGTATCGGTGTGTCGGTGTCTCGGTGTCTCGGTGTATCGGTGTATCGGTGTATCGGTGTATCGGTGTATCGGTGTATCGGTGTATCGGTGTATCGGTGTGTCGGTGTGTCGGTGTGTCGGTGTATCGGTGTATCGGTGTATCGGTGTATCGGTGTATCGGTGTATCGGTGTATCGGTGTATCGATGTATCGGTGTATCGGTGTATCGGTGTATCGGTGTATCGGTGTATCGGTGTATCGGTGTATCGGTGAATCGGTGTATCGGTGTATCGGTGTATCGATGTATCGGTGTATCGGTGTATCGGTGTGTCGGTGTCTCGGTGTCTCGGTGTATCGGTGTATCGATGTATCGGTGTATCGGTGTATCGGTGTGTCGTGTCTCGGTGTCTCGGTGTATCGGTGCATCGGTGTACCGGTGTATCGGTGTATCGGTGTATCGGTGTATCGGTGTATCGGTGTATCGGTGTATCGATGTATCGGTGTCTCGGTGTGTCGGTGTGTCGGTGTATCGGTGTATCGGTGTATCGGTGTATCGGTGTATCGGTGTATCGGTGTATCGGTGTATCGGTGTATCGGTGTGTCGGTGTGTCGGTGTGTCGGTGTGTCGGTGTCTCGGTGTATCGGTGTATCGGTGTATCGGTGTATCGGTGTGTCGGTGTCTCGGTGTATCGGTGTATCGGTGTATCGGTGTATCGGTGTATCGGTGTATCGGTGTATCGGTGTATCGGTGTATCGGTGTATAGGTGTATCGGTGTATCGATGTATCGGTGTGTCGGTGTGTCGGTGTCTCGGTGTCTCGGTGTATCGGTGTATCGATGTATCGGTGTATCGGTGTATAGGTGTGTCGGTGTCTCGGTGTCTCGGTGTATCGGTGTATCGGTGTATCGGTGTATCGGTGTATCGGTGTATCGGTGTATCGGTGTATCGATGTATCGGTGTCTCGGTGTGTCGGTGTATCGGTGTATCGGTGTATCGGTGTATCGGTGTATCGGTGTATCGGTGTATCGGTGTGTCGGTGTCTCGGTGTATCGGTGTATCGGTGTATCGGTGTATCGGTGTGTCGGTGTGTCGGTGTGTCGGTGTCTCGGTGTATCGGTGTATCGGTGTATCGGTGTATCGGTGTATCGGTGTGTCGGTGTCTCGGTGTATCGGTGTATCGGTGTATTGGTGTATCGGTGTATCGGTTATCGGTGTATCGGTGTATCGGTGTATCGGTGTATCGGTGTATCGGTGTATCGGTGTATCGATGTATCGGTGTGTCGGTGTATCGGTGTATCGGTGTATCGGTGTATCGGTGTATCGATGTATCGGTGTATCGGTGTATCGGTGTATCGGTGTATCGGTGTATCGGTACCGATACACCGATACACCGATACACCGATACACCGATACACCGATACACCGATAACCGATAAACCGATACACCGATACACCGATACACCGAGACACCGATACACCGATACACCGATACACCGAGACACCGACACACCGACACACCGATACATCGATACACCGATACACCGATACACCGATACACCGATACACCGATACACCGATACACCGATACACCGATACACCGATACACCGATACACCGATACACCGATACACCGATACACCGAGACACCGACACACCGATACACCGAGACACCGATACAACGATACACCGATACACCGATACATCGATACACCGATACACCGATACACCGATACACCGATACACCGATACACCGACACACCGACACACCGATACACCGATACACCGATACACCGATACACCGATACACCGATACACCGATACACCGATACACCAATACACCGATACACCGATACACCAATACACCGATACACCGATACACCGATACACCGATACACCGATACACCGACACACCGACACACCGATACACCGATACACCGATACATCGATACACCGATACACCGATACACCGATACACCGATACACCGACACACCGATACATCGATACACCGATACACCGATACACCGATACACCGATACACCGATACACCGATACACCGATAACCGATAAACCGATACACCGATACACCGATACACCGACACACCGACACACCGACACACCGACACACCGATACATCGATACACCGATACACCGATACACCGATACACCGGTACACCGATACACCGATACACCGATACACCGATACACCGATACACCGAGACACCGACACACCGATACACCGATACACCGATACACCGATACACCGACACACCGACACACCGACACACCGATACATCGATACACCGATACACCGATACACCGATACACCGATACACCGATACACCGATACACCGATACACCGATACACCGATACACCGACACACCGAGACACCGATACACCGATACACCGATACACCGATACACCGATACACCGATACACCGATAACCGATACACCGATACACCGATACACCGACACACCGACACACCGAGACACCGATACACCGATACACCGATACACCGATACACCGATACACCGATACACCGATACACCGATACACCGATACACCGATACACCGATACACCGATACACCGATACACCGATACACCGAGACACCGAGACACCGACACACCGATACACCGATACACCGATACATCGATACACCGATACACCGACACACCGATACACCGATACACCGATACACCGATACACCGATACACCGATACACCGATACACCGATACACCAATACACCGATACACCGATACACCGATACACCGATACACCGATACACCGATACACCGATACACCGATACACCGATACACCGATACACCGATACACCGATACATCGATACACCGATACACCGATACACCGATACACCGATACACCGAGACACCGACACACCGATACACCGATACACCGATACACCGATACACCGATACACCGATACACCGATACACCGATACACTGATACATCGATACACCGATACACCGATACACCGACACACCGACACACCGATACATCGATACACCGATACACCGATACATCGATACACCGATACACCGATACACCGATACACCGATACACCGATACACCGATACACCGATACACCGATACATCGATACACCGATACACCGATACACCGATACACCGATACACCGATACACCAATACACCGATACACCGATACACCGACACACCGACACACCGACACACCGATACATCGATACACCGATACACCGATACACCGATACACCGATACACCGATACACCGATAACCGATACACCGATACACCGATACACCGATACACCGATACACCGAGACACCGACACACCGATACACCGATACACCGATACACCGAGACACCGACACACCGACACACCGACACACCGATACACCGATACACCGATACACCGATACACCGAGACCCCGATACACCGATACACCGATACACCGATACACCGATACACCGATACACCGATACACCGATACACCGACACACCGACACACCGATACATCGATACACCGATACACCGATACACCGATACACCGATACACCGATACACCGATACACCGATACACCGATACACCGATGCACCGATACACCGATACACCGATGCACCGATACACCGATACACCGACACACCGACACACCGACACACCGACACACCGATACATCGATACACCGATACACCGATACACCGATACACCGACACACCGATACACCGATACACCGATACACCGATACACCGATACACCGATACACCGAGACACCGAGACACCGACACACCGATACACCGATACACCGATACATCGATACACCGATACACCGATACACCGATACACCGATACACCGATACACCGATACACCGATACACCGATACACCGATACACCGATACACCGATACACCGATACACCGATACACCGATACACCGATACACCGACACACCGACACACCGACACACCGATACATCGATACACCGATACACCGATACACCGATACACCGATACACCGATACACCGATACACCGATACACCGACACACCGACACACCGACACACCGATACATCGATACACCGATACACCGATACACCGATACACCGATACACCGATACACCGATACAACGATACACCGATACACCGATACACCGATACACCGATACACCGATACACCGATACACCGATACACCGATACACCGATACACCGATACACCGATACACCAAGACACCGACACACCGATACACCGATACACCGATACACCGATACACCGAGACACCGACACACCGACACACCGACACACCGATACATCGATACACCGATACACCGATACACGGATACACCTATACACCGATAACCGATACACCGATACACCGATACACCGATACACCGATACACCGATACACCGATACACCGAGACACCGACACACCGACACACCGATACACCGATACACCGATACACCGATACACCGATACACCGATACATCGATACACTGATACACCGATACACCGATACACCGATACACCGATACACCGATACACCGATACACCGACACACCGACACACCGATACACCGATACACCGATACACCGATACACCGTAACACCGATACACCGATACACCGATACACCGATACACCGACACACCGACACACCGAGACACCGATACATCGATACACCGATACACCGATACACCGATACACCGATACACCGATACACCGATACACCGATACACCGATACACCGATACACCGATACACCGATACACCGATACACCGATACACCGATACACCGATACATCGATACACCGATACACCGATACACCGAGACACCGACACACCGATACACCGATACACCGATACATCGATACACCGATACACCGATACACCGATACAACGATACACCGATACACCGATACACCGATACACCGATACACCGATACACCGATACACCGATACATCGATACACCGATACACCGATACACCGATACACCGATACACCGATACACCGATACACCAATACACCGATACACCGATACACCGACACACCGACACACCGACACACCGATACATCGATACACCGATACACCGATACACCGATACACCGATACACCGATACACCGATACACCGATACACCGATACACCGAGACACCGACACACCGACACACCGACACACCGATACACCGATACACCGATACACCGATACACCGAGACACCGATACACCGATACACCGATACACCGATACACCGATACACCGATACACCGATACACCGATACACCGATACACCGATACACCGAGACACCGACACACCGACACACCGACACACCGATACATCGATACACCGATACACCGATACACCGATACACCGATACACCGATAACCGATACACCGATACACCGATACACCGATACACCGATACACCGATACACCGATAACCGATACACCGATACACCGATACACCGACACACCGATACAATGATACACCGATACACCGATACACCGAGACACCGACACACCGACACACCGATACATCGATACACCGATACACCGATACACCGATACACCGACACACCGACACACCGATAAACCCATACACCGATACACCGATACACCGATACACCGATACACCGATACACCGATACACCGATACACCGATACACCGATACACCGATACACCGAGACACCGAGACACCGACACACCGATACACCGATACACCGATACACCGAGACACCGATACACCGATACACCGAGACACCGACACACCGATACACCGATACACCGATACACCGATACACCGAGACACCGACACACCGACACACCGACACACCGATACATCGATACACCGATACACCGATACACCGATACACCGATACGCCGATAACCGATACACCGATACACCGATACACCGATACACCGATACACCGAGACACCGACACACCGATACACCGATACACCGATACACCGAGACACCGACACACCGACACACCGACACACCGATACACCGATACACCGATACACCGATACACCGATACACCGATACACCGATACACCGATACACCGATACACCGATACACCGATACACCGATACACCGATACACCGATACACCGATACACCGATACACCGAGACACCGAGACACCGACACAACGATACACCGATACACCGATACATCGATACACCGATACACCGAGACACCGAGACACCGACACACCGATACACCGATACACCGATACATCGATACACCGATACACCGAGACACCGACACACCGATACACCGATACACCGATACATCGATACACCGATACACCGAGACACCGAGACACCGACACACCGATACACCGATACACCGATACATCGATACACCAATACACCGATACACCGATACACCGATACACCGATACACCGATACACCGATACACCGATACACCGATACACCGATACACCGATACACCGATACACCGACACACCGACACACCGATACATCGATACACCGATACACCGATACACCGATACACCGATACACCGATACACCGATAAACCGATACACCGAGACACCGACACACCGATACACCGATACACCGATACATCGATACACCGATACACCGAGACACCGAGACACCGACACACCGATGCACCGATACACCGATACACCGATACACCGATACACCGATACACCGATACACCGATACACCGACACACCGACACACCGACACACCGATACATCGATACACCGATACACCTATACACCGATACACCGATACACCGATACACCGATACACCGATACACCGATACACCGATACACCGAGACACCGACACACCAATACACCGATACACCGATACACCGAGACACCGACACACCGACACACCGACACACCGATACACCGATACACCGAGACACCGATACACCGATACACCGATACACCGATACACCGATACACCGATACACCGATACACCGACACACCGACACACCGAGACACCGATACATCGATACACCGATACACCGATACACCGATACACCGATACACCGATACACCGATACACCGGTACACCGATGCACCGATACACCGAGACACCGAGACACCGACACACCGATACACCGAGACACCGATACATCGATACACCGATACACCGATACACCGATACACCGATACACCGATACACCGATACACAGATACACCGACACACCGACACACCGACACACCGATACATCGATACACCGATACACCGATACACCGATACACCGATACACCGATAACCGATACACCGATACACCGATACACCGATACACCGATACACCGATACACCGATAACCGATACACCGATACACCGATACACCGACACACCGATACAATGATACACCGATACACCGATACACCGAGACACCGACACACCGACACACCGATACATCGATACACCGATACACCGATACACCGATACACCGACACACCGACACACCGATAAACCCATACACCGATACACCGATACACCGATACACCGATACACCGATACACCGATACACCGATACACCGATACACCGATACACCGATACACCGAGACACCGAGACACCGACACACCGATACACCGATACACCGATACACCGAGACACCGATACACCGATACACCGAGACACCGACACACCGATACACCGATACACCGATACACCGATACACCGAGACACCGACACACCGACACACCGACACACCGATACATCGATACACCGATACACCGATACACCGATACACCGATACGCCGATAACCGATACACCGATACACCGATACACCGATACACCGATACACCGAGACACCGACACACCGATACACCGATACACCGATACACCGAGACACCGACACACCGACACACCGACACACCGATACACCGATACACCGATACACCGATACACCGATACACCGATACACCGATACACCGATACACCGATACACCGATACACCGATACACCGATACACCGATACACCGATACACCGATACATCGATACACCGATACACCTATACACCGATACACCGATACACCGATACACCGATACACCGATACACCGATACACCGATACACCGAGACACCGACACACCAATACACCGATACACCGATACACCGATACACCGATACACCAATACACCGATACACCGATACACCGATACACCGATACACCGATACACCGATACACCGATACACCGATACACCGATACACCGATACACCGACACACCGACACACCGATACATCGATACACCGATACACCGATACACCGATACACCGATACACCGATACACCGATAAACCGATACACCGAGACACCGACACACCGATACACCGATACACCGATACATCGATACACCGATACACCGAGACACCGAGACACCGACACACCGATGCACCGATACACCGATACACCGATACACCGATACACCGATACACCGATACACCGAGACACCGACACACCGATACACCGATACACCAATACACCGATACACCGAGACACCGATACACCGAGACACCGACACACCGACACACCGACACACCGATACATCGATACACCGATACACCTATACACCGATACACCGATACACCGATACACCGATACACCGATACACCGATACACCGATACACCGAGACACCGACACACCAATACACCGATACACCGATACACCGAGACACCGACACACCGACACACCGACACACCGATACACCGATACACCGAGACACCGATACACCGATACACCGATACACCGATACACCGATACACCGATACACCGATACACCGACACACCGACACACCGAGACACCGATACATCGATACACCGATACACCGATACACCGATACACCGATACACCGATACACCGATACACCGGTACACCGATGCACCGATACACCGAGACACCGAGACACCGACACACCGATACACCGAGACACCGATACATCGATACACCGATACACCGATACACCGATACACCGATACACCGATACACCGATACACAGATACACCGACACACCGACACACCGAGACACCGATACACAGATACACCGATACACCGATACACCGATACACCGATACACCGATACACCGATACACCGATACACCGATACACCGATACACCGAGACACCGAGACACCGACACAACGATACACCGATACACCGATACATCGATACACCGATACACCGAGACACCGAGACACCGACACACCGATACACCGATACACCGATACATCGATACACCGATACACCGAGACACCGACACACCGATACACCGATACACCGATACATCGATACACCGATACACCGAGACACCGAGACACCGACACACCGATACACCGATACACCGATACACCGATACACCGATACACCGATACACCGATACACCGATACACCGATACACCGATACACCGATACACCGATACACCGATACACCGATACACCGATACACCGACACACCGACACACCGAGACACCGATACACCGATACACCGATACACCGATACACCGATACACCGATACACCGATACACCGATACACCGATACACCGATACACCGATACACCGATACACCGAGACACCGAGACACCGACACACCGATACACCGATACATCGATACCGATACACCGACACACCGACACACCGACACACCGATACATCGATACACCGATACACCGATACACCGATACACCGATACACCGATACACCGATACACCGATAACCGATACACCGATACACCAATACACCGATACACCGATACACCGAGACACCGACACACCGACACACCGACACACCGACACACCGATACACCGATACACCGATACACCGATACACCGATACACCGATACACCGATACACCGATACACCGATACACCGATACACCGATACACCGATACACCGATACACCGATACATCGATACACCGGTACACCGATACACCGATACACCGACACACCGACACACCGATACATCGATACACCGATACACCGATACACCGATACACCGATACACCGATACACCGATACACCGATAACCGATACACCGATACACCGATACACCGATACACCGAGACACCGACACACCGATACACCTATACACCGATACACCGATACACCGATACACCGAGACACCGATACACCGAGACACCGACACACCGACACACCGACACACCGATACATCGATACACCGATACACCTATACACCGATACACCGATACACCGATACACCGATACACCGATACACCGATACACCGATACACCGATACACCGATACACCGATACACCGAGACACCGATACACCGATACACCGATACACCGACACACCGATACATCGATACACCGATACACCGATACACCGATACACCGATACACCGATACACCGATACACCGATAACCGATAAACCGATACACCGATACACCGATACACCGAGACACCGATACACCGATACACCGATACACCGAGACACCGACACACCGACACACCGATACATCGATACACCGATACACCGATACACCGATACACCGATACACCGATACACCGATACACCGATACACCGATACACCGATACACCGATACACCGATACACCGATACACCGAGACACCGACACACCGATACACCGAGACACCGATACAACGATACACCGATACACCGATACATCGATACACCGATACACCGATACACCGATACACCGATACACCGATACACCGACACACCGACACACCGATACACCGATACACCGATACACCGATACACCGATACACCGATACACCGATACACCGATACACCAATACACCGATACACCGATACACCAATACACCGATACACCGAGTCACCGATACACCGATACACCGATACACCGACACACCGACACACCGATACACCGATACACCGATACATCGATACACCGATACACCGATACACCGATACACCGATACACCGACACACCGATACATCGATACACCGATACACCGATACACCGATACACCGATACACCGATACACCGATACACCGATAACCGATAAACCGATACACCGATACACCGATACACCGACACACCGACACACCGACACACCGACACACCGATACATCGATACACCGATACACCGATACACCGATACACCGGTACACCGATACACCGATACACCGATACACCGATACACCGATACACCGAGACACCGACACACCGATACACCGATACACCGATACACCGATACACCGACACACCGACACACCGACACACCGATACATCGATACACCGATACACCGATACACCGATACACCGATACACCGATACACCGACACACCGACACACCGATACATCGATACACCGATACACCGATACACCGATACACCGATACACCGATACACCGATACACCGATAACCGATACACCGATACACCGATACACCGATACACCGAGACACCGACACACCGATACACCTATACACCGATACACCGATACACCGATACACCGAGACACCGATACACCGAGACACCGACACACCGACACACCGACACACCGATACATCGATACACCGATACACCTATACACCGATACACCGATACACCGATACACCGATACACCGATACACCGATACACCGATACACCGATACACCGATACACCGATACACCGAGACACCGACACACCGATACACCGATACACCGATACACCGAGACACCGACACACCGACACACCGACACACCGATACATCGATACACCGATACACCGATACACCGATACACCGACACACCGATACATCGATACACCGATACACCGATACACCGATACACCGATACACCGATACACCGATACACCGATAACCGATAAACCGATACACCGATACACCGATACACCGAGACACCGATACACCGATACACCGATACACCGAGACACCGACACACCGACACACCGATACATCGATACACCGATACACCGATACACCGATACACCGATACACCGATACACCGATACACCGATACACCGATACACCGATACACCGATACACCGACACACCGACACACCGATACACCGATACACCGATACATCGATACACCGATACACCGATACACCGATACACCGATACACCGACACACCGATACATCGATACACCGATACACCGATACACCGATACACCGATACACCGATACACCGATACACCGATAACCGATAAACCGATACACCGATACACCGATACACCGACACACCGACACACCGACACACCGACACACCGATACATCGATACACCGATACACCGATACACCGATACACCGGTACACCGATACACCGATACACCGATACACCGATACACCGATACACCGAGACACCGACACACCGATACACCGATACACCGATACACCGATACACCGACACACCGACACACCGACACACCGATACATCGATACACCGATACACCGATACACCGATACACCGATACACCGATACACCGATACACCGATACACCGATACACCGACACACCGAGACACCGATACACCGATACACCGATACACCGATACACCGATACACCGATAACCGATACACCGATACACCGATACACCGACACACCGACACACCGAGACACCGATACACCGATACACCGATACACCGACACACCGATACATCGATACACCGATACACCGAGACACCGATACACCGATACACCGATACACCGAGACACCGACACACCGACACACCGATACATCGATACACCGATACACCGATACACCGATACACCGATACACCGATACACCGATACACCGATACACCGATACACCGATACACCGATACACCGATACACCGAGACACCGACACACCGATACACCGAGACACCGATACAACGATACACCGATACACCGATACATCGATACACCGATACACCGATACACCGATACACCGATACACCGATACACCGATACACCGACACACC
Organism: Ctenicera cuprea; assembly: GCA_958336395.1. NCBI lineage: Eukaryota > Metazoa > Arthropoda > Insecta > Coleoptera > Elateridae > Ctenicera > Ctenicera cuprea. Next base: position 47,506 of record CATVIB010000447.1, read on the forward strand.
GACACACCGATACACCGATACACCGATACACCGATACACCGATACACCGATACACCGATACACCGATACACCAATACACCGATACACCGATACACCAATACACCGATACACCGATACACCGATACACCGATACACCGATACACCGACACACCGACACACCGATACACCGATACACCGATACACCGATACACCGATACACCGATACACCGATACACCGATACACCGATACACCGATACACCGATACACCGATACACCGATACACCGAGACACCGAGACACCGACACACCGATACACCGATACACCGATACATCGATACACCGATACACCGACACACCGATACACCGATACACCGATACACCGATACACCGATACACCGATACACCGATACACCGATACACCAATACACCGATACACCGATACACCGATACACCGATACACCGATACACCGATACACCGATACACCGATACACCGATACACCGATACACCGATACACCGAGACACCGACACACCGATACACCGATACACCGATACACCGATACACCGACACACCGACACACCGACACACCGACACACCGATACATCGATACACCGATACACCGATACACCGATACACCGATACACCGAGACACCGACACACCGATACACCGATACACCGATACACCGATACACCGATACACCGATACACCGATACACCGATACACTGATACATCGATACACCGATACACCGATACACCGACACACCGACACACCGATACATCGATACACCGATACACCGATACATCGATACACCGATACACCGATACACCGATACACCGATACACCGATACACCGATACACCGATACATCGATACACCGATACACCGATACACCGATACACCGATACACCGATACACCAATACACCGATACACCGATACACCGACACACCGACACACCGACACACCGATACATCGATACACCGATACACCGATACACCGATACACCGATACACCGATACACCGATAACCGATACACCGATACACCGATACACCGATACACCGATACACCGAGACACCGACACACCGATACACCGATACACCGATACACCGAGACACCGACACACCGACACACCGACACACCGATACACCGATACACCGATACACCGATACACCGAGACACCGATACACCGATACACCGATACACCGATACACCGATACACCGATACACCGATACACCGATACACCGATACACCGACACACCGACACACCGATACATCGATACACCGATACACCGATACACCGATACACCGATACACCGATACACCGATACACCGATACACCGATGCACCGATACACCGATACACCGATGCACCGATACACCGATACACCGACACACCGACACACCGACACACCGACACACCGATACATCGATACACCGATACACCGATACACCGATACACCGACACACCGATACACCGATACACCGATACACCGATACACCGATACACCGATACACCGAGACACCGAGACACCGACACACCGATACACCGATACATCGATACACCGATACACCGATACACCGATACACCGATACACCGATACACCGATACACCGATACACCGATACACCGATACACCGATACACCGATACACCGATACACCGATACACCGATACACCGATACACCGACACACCGACACACCGACACACCGATACATCGATACACCGATACACCGATACACCGATACACCGATACACCGATACACCGATACACCGATACACCGACACACCGACACACCGACACACCGATACATCGATACACCGATACACCGATACACCGATACACCGATACACCGATACACCGATACAACGATACACCGATACACCGATACACCGATACACCGATACACCGATACACCGATACACCGATACACCGATACACCGATACACCGATACACCAAGACACCGACACACCGATACACCGATACACCGATACACCGATACACCGATACACCGACACACCGACACACCGACACACCGATACATCGATACACCGATACACCGATACACGGATACACCTATACACCGATAACCGATACACCGATACACCGATACACCGATACACCGATACACCGATACACCGATACACCGAGACACCGACACACCGACACACCGATACACCGATACACCGATACACCGATACACCGATACACCGATACATCGATACACCGATACACCGATACACCGATACACCGATACACCGATACACCGATACACCGATACACCGACACACCGACACACCGATACACCGATACACCGATACACCGATACACCGTAACACCGATACACCGATACACCGATACACCGATACACCGACACACCGACACACCGAGACACCGATACATCGATACACCGATACACCGATACACCGATACACCGATACACCGATACACCGATACACCGATACACCGATACACCGATACACCGATACACCGATACACCGATACACCGATACACCGATACACCGATACATCGATACACCGATACACCGATACAAGGAGACACCGACACACCGATACACCGATACACCGATACATCGATACACCGATACACCGATACACCGATACAACGATACACCGATACACCGATACACCGATACACCGATACACCGATACACCGATACACCGATACATCGATACACCGATACACCGATACACCGATACACCGATACACCGACACACCGATACACCAATACACCGATACACCGATACACCGACACACCGACACACCGACACACCGATACATCGATACACCGATACACCGATACACCGATACACCGATACACCGATACACCGATACACCGATACACCGATACACCGAGACACCGACACACCGACACACCGACACACCGATACACCGATACACCGATACACCGATACACCGAGACACCGATACACCGATACACCGATACACCGATACACCGATACACCGATACACCGATACACCGATACACCGATACACCGATACACCGAGACACCGACACACCGACACACCGACACACCGATACATCGATACACCGATACACCGATACACCGATACACCGATACACCGATAACCGATACACCGATACACCGATACACCGATACACCGATACACCGATACACCGATAACCGATACACCGATACACCGATACACCGACACACCGATACAATGATACACCGATACACCGATACACCGAGACACCGACACACCGACACACCGATACATCGATACACCGATACACCGATACACCGATACACCGACACACCGACACACCGATAAACCCATACACCGATACACCGATACACCGATACACCGATACACCGATACACCGATACACCGATACACCGATACACCGATACACCGATACACCGAGACACCGAGACACCGACACACCGATACACCGATACACCGATACACCGAGACACCGATACACCGATACACCGAGACACCGACACACCGATACACCGATACACCGATACACCGATACACCGAGACACCGACACACCGACACACCGACACACCGATACATCGATACACCGATACACCGATACACCGATACACCGATACGCCGATAACCGATACACCGATACACCGATACACCGATACACCGATACACCGAGACACCGACACACCGATACACCGATACACCGATACACCGAGACACCGACACACCGACACACCGACACACCGATACACCGATACACCGATACACCGATACACCGATACACCGATACACCGATACACCGATACACCGATACACCGATACACCGATACACCGATACACCGATACACCGATACACCGATACACCGATACACCGAGACACCGAGACACCGACACAACGATACACCGATACACCGATACATCGATACACCGATACACCGAGACACCGAGACACCGACACACCGATACACCGATACACCGATACATCGATACACCGATACACCGAGACACCGACACACCGATACACCGATACACCGATACATCGATACACCGATACACCGAGACACCGAGACACCGACACACCGATACACCGATACACCGATACATCGATACACCGATACACCGATACACCAATACACCGATACACCGATACACCGATACACCGATACACCGATACACCGATACACCGATACACCGATACACCGATACACCGATACACCGACACACCGACACACCGATACATCGATACACCGATACACCGATACACCGATACACCGATACACCGATACACCGATAAACCGATACACCGAGACACCGACACACCGATACACCGATACACCGATACATCGATACACCGATACACCGAGACACCGAGACACCGACACACCGATGCACCGATACACCGATACACCGATACACCGATACACCGATACACCGATACACCGAGACACCGACACACCGATACACCGATACACCAATACACCGATACACCGAGACACCGATACACCGAGACACCGACACACCGACACACCGACACACCGATACATCGATACACCGATACACCTATACACCGATACACCGATACACCGATACACCGATACACCGATACACCGATACACCGATACACCGAGACACCGACACACCAATACACCGATACACCGATACACCGAGACACCGACACACCGACACACCGACACACCGATACACCGATACACCGAGACACCGATACACCGATACACCGATACACCGATACACCGATACACCGATACACCGATACACCGACACACCGACACACCGAGACACCGATACATCGATACACCGATACACCGATACACCGATACACCGATACACCGATACACCGATACACCGGTACACCGATGCACCGATACACCGAGACACCGAGACACCGACACACCGATACACCGAGACACCGATACATCGATACACCGATACACCGATACACCGATACACCGATACACCGATACACCGATACACAGATACACCGACACACCGACACACCGAGACACCGATACACAGATACACCGATACACCGATACACCGATACACCGATACACCGATACACCGATACACCGATACACCGATACACCGATACACCGAGACACCGAGACACCGACACAACGATACACCGATACACCGATACATCGATACACCGATACACCGAGACACCGAGACACCGACACACCGATACACCGATACACCGATACATCGATACACCGATACACCGAGACACCGACACACCGATACACCGATACACCGATACATCGATACACCGATACACCGAGACACCGAGACACCGACACACCGATACACCGATACACCGATACATCGATACACCGATACACCGATACACCGATACACCGATACACCGATACACCGATACACCGATACACCGATACACCGATACACCGATACACCGATACACCGACACACCGACACACCGAGACACCGATACACCGATACACCGATACACCGATACACCGATACACCGATACACCGATACACCGATACACCGATACACCGATACACCGATACACCGATACACCGAGACACCGAGACACCGAGACACCGACACACCGATACACCGATACATCGATACACCGATACACCGATACACCGATACACCGATACACCGATACACCGATACACCGATACACCGACACACCGACACACCGACACACCGATACATCGATACACCGATACACCGATACACCGATACACCGATACACCGATACACCGATACACCGATAACCGATACACCGATACACCAATACACCGATACACCGATACACCGAGACACCGACACACCGACACACCGACACACCGACACACCGATACACCGATACACCGATACACCGATACACCGAGACACCGACACACCGATACACCGATACACCGATACACCGATACACCGATACACCGATACACCGATACACCGACACACCGACACACCGAGACACCGATACATCGATACACCGATACACCGATACACCGATACACCGATACACCGATACACCGATACACCGATACACCGATACACCGATACACCGATACACCGATACACCGATACACCGATAACCGATACACCGATACACCAATACACCGATACACCGATAACCGATACACCGATACACCAATACACCGATACACCGATACACCGAGACACCGACACACCGACACACCGACACACCGACACACCGATACATCGATACACCGATACACCGATACACCGATACACCGATACACCGATACACCGATACACCGATAACCGATACACCGATACACCAATACACCGATACACCGATACACCGAGACACCGACAGACACACCGACACACCGACACACCGACACACCGATACACCGATACACCGATACACCGATACACCGAGACACCGATACACCGATACACCGATACACCGATACACCGATACACCGATACACCGATACACCGACACACCGACACACCGAGACACCGATACATCGATACACCGATACACCGATACACCGATACACCGATACACCGATACACCGATACACCGATACACCGATACACCGATACACCGATACACCGATACACCGATACACCGATACACCGATACATCGATACACCGGTACACCGATACACCGATACACCGACACACCGACACACCGATACATCGATACACCGATACACCGATACACCGATACACCGATACACCGATACACCGATACACCGATAACCGATACACCGATACACCGATACACCGATACACCGAGACACCGACACACCGATACACCTATACACCGATACACCGATACACCGATACACCGAGACACCGATACACCGAGACACCGACACACCGACACACCGACACACCGATACATCGATACACCGATACACCTATACACCGATACACCGATACACCGATACACCGATACACCGATACACCGATACACCGATACACCGATACACCGATACACCGAGACACCGACACACCGATACACCGATACACCGATACACCGAGACACCGACACACCGACACACCGACACACCGATACATCGATACACCGATACACCGATACACCGATACACCGATACACCGATACACCGATACACCGATACACCGATACACCGATACACCGATACACCGATACACCGATACACCGATACACCGATACACCGATACACCGATACACCGATACACCGATACACCGAGACACCGAGACACCGACACACCGATACACCGATACACCGATACATCGATACACCGATACACCGATACACCGATACACCGATACACCGATACACCGATACACCGATACACCGATACACCGATACACCGATACACCGATACATCGATACACCGATACACCGATACACCGATACACCGATACACCGATACACCGATACACCGACACACCGACACACCGATACACCGATACATCGATACACCGATACACCGATACACCGATACACCAATACACCGATACACCGATACACCGATACACCGATACACCGATACACCGATACACCGATACACCGATACACCGATGTCGGTGTCTCGGTGTATCGGTGTATCGGTGTATCGGTGTATTGGTGTATCGGTGTATCGGTGTATCGGTGTATCGATGTATCGGTGTATCGGTGTGTCGGTGTGTCGGTGTATCGGTGTATCGGTGTATCGGTGTATCGGTGTATCGGTGTATCGATGTATCGGTGTATCGGTGTATCGGTGTATCGGTGTATCGGTGTATCGGTGTATCGGTGTATCGGTGTATCGATGTATCGGTGTATCGGTGTATCGGTGTATCGGTGTATCGATGTACACCGAGACACCGACACACCGACACACCGACACACCGATACATCGATACACCGATACACCGAGACACCGAGACACCGACACACCGATACACCGATACACCGATACATCGATACACCGATACACCGATACACCGATACACCGATACACCGATACACCGATACACCGACACACCGACACACCGACACACCGATACATCGATACACCGATACACCGATACACCGATACACCGATACACCGATACACCGATACACCGATAACCGATACACCGATACACCAATACACCGATACACCGATACACCGAGACACCGACACACCGACACACCGACACACCGACACACCGATACACCGATACACCGATACACCGATACACCGAGACACCGACACACCGATACACCGATACACCGATACACCGATACACCGATACACCGATACACCGACACACCGACACACCGAGACACCGATACATCGATACACCGATACACCGATACACCGATACACCGATACACCGATACACCGATACACCGATACACCGATACACCGATACACCGATACACCGATACACCGATACACCGATAACCGATACACCGATACACCAATACACCGATACACCGATAACCGATACACCGATACACCAATACACCGATACACCGATACACCGAGACACCGACACACCGACACACCGACACACCGACACACCGATACATCGATACACCGATACACCGATACACCGATACACCGATACACCGATACACCGATACACCGATAACCGATACACCGATACACCAATACACCGATACACCGATACACCGAGACACCGACAGACACACCGACACACCGACACACCGACACACCGATACACCGATACACCGATACACCGATACACCGAGACACCGACACACCGATACACCGATACACCGATACACCGATACACCGATACACCGATACACCGATACACCGACACACCGACACACCGAGACACCGATACATCGATACACCGATACACCGATACACCGATACACCGATACACCGATACACCGATACACCGATACACCGATACACCGATACACCGATACACCGATACACCGATACACCGATACACCGATACATCGATACACCGATACACCGATACACCGATACACCGACACACCGACACACCGATACATCGATACACCGATACACCGATACACCGATACACCGATACACCGATACACCGATACACCGATAACCGATACACCGATACACCGATACACCGATAACCGATACATCGATACACCGATACACCGATACACCGATACACCGACACACCGACACACCGATACACCGATACATCGATACACCGATACACCGATACACCAATACACCGATACACCGATACATCGATACACCGATACACCGATACACCGATACACCGATACACCGATACACCGATACACCGATACACCGATACACCGATACACCGATACACCGATACACCGATACACCGATACACCGATACACCGATACACCGACACACCGACACACCGATACACCGATACATCGATACACCGATACACCGATACACCGATACACCGATACACCGACACACCGATACACCGATACACCGATACACCGATACACCGATACACCGATACACCGATACACCGATACACCGATACACCGATACATCGATACACCGATACACCGATACACCGATACACCGATACACCGATACACCGACACACCGACACACCGATACACCGATACATCGATACACCGATACACCGATACACCGATACACCAATACACCGATACACCGATACACCGATACACCGATACACCGATACACCGATACACCGATACACCGATACACCGATACACCGATACACCGATACACCGATACACCGACACACCGACACACCGACACACCGATACACCGATACACCGATACACCGATACACCGATACACCGATACACCGATACACCAATACACCGATACACCGATACACCGATACACCGATACACCGATACACCGATACACCGATACACCGATACACCGATACACCGATACACCGATACACCGATGCACCGATACACCGATACACCGATACACCGATACACCGATACACCGATACACCGATACACCGATACACCGATACACCGAGACACCGAGACACCGACACACCGATACACCGATACACCGATACATCGATACACCGATACACCGATACACCGACACACCGATACACCGATACACCGATACATCGATACACCGAGACACCGACACACCGACACACCGATACACCGATACACCGATACACCGATACACCGATACACCGATACACCGATACACCGATAAACCGATACACCGATACACCGATACACCGACACACCGACACACCGAGACACCGATACATCGATACACCGATACACCGATACACCGATACACCGATACACCGATACACCGATACACCGATACACCGATACATCGATACACCGAGACACCGAGACACCGACACACCGATACACCGATACACCGATACATCGATACACCGATACACCGAGACACCGAGACACCGACACACCGATACACCGATACACCGATACATCGATACACCGATACACCGATACACCGATACACCGATACACCGATACACTGATACATCGATACACCGATACACCGATACACCGATACACCGACACACCGACACACCGATACATCGATACACCGATACACCGATACATCGATACACCGATACACCGATACACCGATACACCGATACACCGAGACACCGACACACCGATACACCGATACACCGATACACCGATACACCGAGACACCGACACACCGACACACCGACACACCGATACATCGATACACCGATACACCGATACACCGATACACCGATACACCGATACACCGATACACCGATACACCGAGACACCGACACACCGATACACCGATACACCGATACACCGAGACACCGACACACCGACACACCGACACACCGATACATCGATACACCGATACACCGATACACCGATACACCGATACACCGATACACCGATACACCGATACACCGATACACCGATACACCGACACACCGACACACCGAGACACCGATACATCGATACACCGATACACCGATACACCGATACACCGATACACCGATACACCGATACACCGATACACCGATACACCGATACACCGAGACACCGAGACACCGACACACCGATACACCGATACACCGATACATCGATACACCGATACACCGAGACACCGAGACACCGACACACCGATACACCGATACATCGATACACCGACACACCGATACACCGATACACCGATACACCGATACACCGATACACTGATACACCGATACTCGGATACACCGAGACACCGATACATCGATACACCGATACATCGATACACCGATACACCGATACACCGATACACCGATACACCGATACACCGATACACCGATACACCGATACACCGATACACCGATACACCGATACACCGATACACCGATACACCGATACACCGATACACCGAGACACCGACACACCGACACACCGACACACCGATACATCGATACACCGATACACCGATACACCGACACACCGACACACCGAGACACCGATACACCGATACACCGATACACCGATACACCGATACACCGATACACCGATACACCGATACACCGATACATCGATACACCGATACACCGATACACCGATACACCGATACACCGATACACCGACACACCGACACACCGATACACCGATACATCGATACACCGATACACCGATACATAGATACACCAATACACCGATACACCGATACATCGATACACCGATACACCGATACACCGATACACCGATACACCGATACACCGATACACCGATACATCGATACACCGATACACCGATACACCGATACACCGATACACCGACACACCGACACACCGATACACCGATACATCGATACACCGATACACCGATACACCGATACACCGATACACCGATACACCGACACACCGATACACCGATACACCGATACACCGATACACCGATACACCGATACACCGATACACCGATACACCGATACACCGATACATCGATACACCGATACACCGATACACCGATACACCGATACACCGATACACCGACACACCGACACACCGATACACCGATACATCGATACACCGATACACCGATACACCGATACACCGATACACCGATACACCGATACACCGATACACCGATACACCGATACACCGATACACCGATACACCGATACACCGATACACCGATACACCGATACACCGATACACCGATACACCGACACACCAACACACCGACACACCGATACACCGATACACCGATACACCGATACACCGATACACCGATACACCGATACACCAATACACCGATACACCGATACACCGATACACCGACACACCGACACACCGAGACACCGATACATCGATACACCGATACACCGATACACCGATACACCGATACACCGATACACCGATACACCGATACACCGATACACCGATACACCGAGACACCGACACACCGATACACCGATACACCGATACATCGATACACCGATACACCGAGACACCGAGACACCGACACACCGATACACCGATACACCGATACATCGATACACCGATACACCGATACACCGATACACCGATACACCGATACACCGAGACACCGATACACCGATACACCGATACACCGATACACCGATACACCGAGACACCGATACACCGAGACACCGACACACCGAGACACCGATACACCGAGACACCGATACACCGATACACCGATACACCGATACACCGATACACCGATACACCGATACACCGATACACCGATACACCGATACACCGATACACCGATACACCGATACACCGATACACCGATACACCGATACACCGAGACACCGACACACCGATACACCGATACACCGATACACCGATACACGGTCTCGGTGTCTCGGTGTATCGGTGTATCGATGTATCGGTGTATCGGTGTATCGGTGTGTCGGTGTCTCGGTGTCTCGGTGTATCGGTGTATCGGTGTATCGGTGTATCGGTGTATCGGTGTATCGGTGTATCGGTGTATCGGTGTATCGATGTATCGGTGTCTCGGTGTGTCGGTGTGTCGGTGTATCGGTGTATCGGTGTATCGGTGTATCGGTGTATCGGTGTATCGGTGTATCGGTGTATCGGTGTATCGGTGTATCGGTGTATCGGTGTATCGGTGTATCGGTGTCTCGGTGTATCGGTGTATCGGTGTATCGGTGTATCGGTGTGTCGGTGTGTCGGTGTGTCGGTGTCTCGGTGTATCGGTGTATCGGTGTATCGGTGTATCGGTGTGTCGGTGTCTCGGTGTATCGGTTGTCACGTACTTTTTGTCGCTGACAAGAAAATTTGTGAATACGCCACCGACTGCTAGCGGAAAAGGGGTGGGGTTCAAAATCAAATTTAGAGTTTGTTTTTTTTATAAATATGTGGGCGCCAAGTAGTTTGCTCAACCCTCATACGCATTCACTACCACTGGATCTCCGAAGCCTGAAAACTACTAACCGGCTCCTCAAAATAAAATAAGTACGTTGCTGTAACAATTTTGGGTTGACAAACTGGACAGTATTATGAATAAAACGCGGCAATGTTAGTATAGAGCAAAATATAATTTGTAGATATAAATATATATAAGTGATAATTAGGTATAACACATGCAAAAAAAATAACATATATAACAAACAAACAACATGTACATATGTAAATATAAATATAGGAATGGTGGCCACCCTCTTATGCACAAATGGCAAATGCAGGTTGGGGTATTTATGTGACATAAAACCAACAAAACTTGGACCCAGACCTGCAATTAACCATTTACGGCGATAGTGCACATCTTTGGTAAAATTTATATACATATAAGTAATAACCAATAACAAGGCAACTTTGCGGAATATTGAACACCGTTAATTAATAATACCATAAATAACATCTAGTGCATTTACATAAAGTAAATATAAGTAATAACAAGTAAGCGAGGTAACTTTGTTGAATATTGAACACCGTTATTAATAATGCTATAAATAACATAGAGTACATTTACATAAAGTAAATACTTGGCCAGTTTGTAATAATTTAGAAAAACTAGGTAGGAAATTATCCTACCACCAAAGATAGCCGTCACACAAATAGATAAGTATATCTGAGTGGTGACACCAATCACAAAAACAATAATACAAAATTTCCCACGAAGGGGTTACTTAACCACGGGCAGGAGTAGCTTCCTTCAGGGGATCCCATTCGCCCATCTCATGCCTTCACAGTACGTGCAGTTGAGCAATCTTTTGGCGGGCCCCGGTAGATTGATCAACAATGAAGGATAAACCAAATTTCCAATCCACTTTCTACGGCCTTTCCTGCTATTGGCAAACGGTGGCGGCGTAAGTTTTGACAAACGCGTGAATTTACCTTGGCAGCTACTAACTTTAAAACCTTCCAATACTCGAAGACGGCTAGTTAGGACACTAATCACTAATTTACTAAGCCCCAACTAAATTTAACTTGCGTGAAAGATCCGTTTAAAACGATCAGTAATTCGAAAAATAACTTTATACTTTTCACAGCAAAATTCAATGTTAGCAGCTGCACCTCACGGCCAAGAATGAATCCTTTTACAATTTCTAAAAATTCTATGCTTTATTTCGCCTATCGCACGACCCAAACCTCTAAAAAGCGCACGGAAAAAGATAAGACATTTCTTACACTCCTGCCTTGAATTGAAATACCATCGACAAATAAATAAATTACACTACAATAAAATTTAAATAAGACATGCAATATTTTTGTGACAAATAGAAACAAATATTTGTCACAACTCCTCCCTTCCTACGAAAAAAAAAGGAACTTTTTTTTTTAATTTACTCTCCGGGATCAAGTTTTATGTCTTGAACATGCCAAGAACCAAGAGAACGATTTCTATCCAAATCTACAAGTTCATAAACATTTGGTGAAATTTTCCTTTTAACTCGACACTTAATGAATTTGGGATTTAACTTAGATGCCACAAAATCGACTGCCTAGATTTCAGGAAAGTAAATAGCGTAACTAAACGGGACGCGTATCCCCTCCCATATATTTCTAATATTTTAGATCGATTAAGGGACGCCCGTGTGCTATCCTCGATTGACTTAAAATCAGCGTATTGGCAGGTTGCACTCGAGGAGTCAAGTAAAGAAAAGACCGCTTTTGTAGTTCCGGGTAAAGGTCTTTTTCAGTTTGCTAGAATGCCGTTTGGTCTACATAATGCGCCCGCGACGTTAACAACCAATATTTGGTTTATAGATCTCATTTCCTGGTACCGCCGTTTTGTCAAGAATTTTGCATCCCGGGTTGCACCTTTAAACCGGTTGACGAGAAAGAATATTAAATTTGTTTGGGATAGCGATGCGGAAGCCGCATTTCAAGACGTAAAATCATGCTTGATATCGTCTCCAATTTTAGCCTGTCCAGACTTTTCGCGACCTTTTACATTACAGACCGATGCCTCCCAAGTAGGTCTTGGTTGCGTGTTGACTCAAGAAGCAGAAGACGGAGAACACGTCATAGCGTACGCAAGTCGCAGTCTAACCAGTCAAGAGCAAAAATATTCGACAACCGAATTAGAGTGTCTCGCGGTTGTTTGGGGGATCGAAAAGTTCCGCCCTTATATTGAAGGGGCTCAATTTGAAGTGATTAGCGACCATTATTCTTTATTATGGTTACATAAACTCCAAAACCCATCTGGTCGTCTGGCTCGATGGTCTTTACGGCTGCAGGGGTACGATTTTAAAATTAAACACAGGAAGGGTAGTAGTCATCAGGTGCCTGATGCTTTATCGCGGGCGATAGCATTAATTGAGGTGAACGATGGGGATGAGGATAGTTGGTACTCACGGTTGAAATTACAAATAGAAGCAAGACCGAATAAATTTCCAAAATGGCGAGTTACAAGTGGCAGAGTGTATAAGTTAGCGAATCGGAATAGTTTTAACGAGTATGATGAATTGGAGTGGAAAATCGTGGTTCCAAAACCGTTAAGGGCTGCTGTACTCCAGGAGAGTCATGATGTCGCTACCGCTGGACATCTAGGTTACTTTAAAACTAGAAATAGGGTAAGCAAGTACTATTATTGGCCCCGTATGAACGATGATATAGCTCGTTACATACGAAGATGCGACATTTGTAACGCTCAGAAACCCGAGCAACGGTCGCCCCAGGGGATTATGGTAAAACGTGTTATCACGCGCCCATGGGAAGTCATTTGTACCGACTTGATAGGACCTCTTCCGCTGTCTACAAATAGAAATCGTTTCATTTTAGTAGTGGCTGACTGTTTCACTAAGTACGTGCTTTTATTTCCACTTAAATCTGCTACAAGCGCCGCTGTTTGCAAACATATAGAAGAAGATGTATTTTTTATGTACGGCGTGCCGGAAAGAATAATCTGCGACAACGGCCGACAATACGCGGGTTCAAGCTTTCGCAAATTAGCTAAATCTTACCAAACAAAAATTGTCTTCAACGCAAACTACCATCCTCAGGCTAACCCCTGTGAGCGAATAAATAGAGTGATAAAAACCATGTTGCGTTCATACATTACGAAAAATCATCGGGCATGGGACATAAAATTACCGGAGATAGGATTTGCTTTACGTACCGCTGTACATGAGGTGACAGGTTTCAGCCCTGTTTACTTAAATTTTGGTAGGCATATACACTTATCTGGGAGAGTAATTAGAGATGTTCCTGACCATGATAATCTTCCTCTTGATTTTTCATCTCGTGTCCCGCTCACAGACCATTTAAAATCTCTTCAAGACATATATCCTCAGGTTAAAAATAGATTAGAAAAGGCTTATGAAGTTAATGCTAAACGATATAATTTAAGGCGTCGTCCCATATTGTTAGATATTGGCCAGATAGTATGGAAACGAAATTTTACGTTATCTAAGGCAGTCGATTTTGTGGCATCTAAGTTAAATCCCAAATTCATTAAGTGTCGAGTTAAAAGGAAAATTTCACCAAATGTTTATGAACTTGTAGATTTGGATAGAAATCGTTCTCTTGGTTCTTGGCATGTTCAAGACATAAAACTTGATCCCGGAGAGTAAATTAAAAAAAAAAAAAAAAGTTCCTTTTTTTTTTCGTAGGAAGGGAGGAGTTGTGACAAATATTTGTTTCTATTTGTCACAAAAATATTGCATGTCTTATTTAAATTTTATTGTAGTGTAATTTATTTATTTGTCGATGGTATTTCAATTCAAGGCAGGAGTGTAAGAAATGTCTTATCTTTTCCCGTGCGCTTTTTAGAGGTTTGGGTCGTGCGATAGGCGAAATAAAGCATAGAATTTTTAGAAATTGTAAAAGGATTCATTCTTGGCCGTGAGGTGCAGCTGCTAACATTGAATTTTGCTGTGAAAAGTATAAAGTTATTTTTCGAATTACTGATCGTTTTAAACGGATCTTTCACGCAAGTTAAATTTAGTTGGGGCTTAGCAAATTAGTGATTAGTGTCCTAACTAGCCGTCTTCGAGTATTGGAAGGTTTTAAAGTTAGTAGCTGCCAAGGTAAATTCACGCGTTTGTCAAAACTTACGCCGCCACCGTTTGCCAATAGCAGGAAAGGCCGTAGAAAGTGGATTGGAAATTTGGTTTATCCTTCATTGTTGATCAATCTACCGGGGCCCGCCAAAAGATTGCTCAACTGCACGTACTGTGAAGGCATGAGATGGGCGAATGGGATCCCCTGAAGGAAGCTACTCCTGCCCGTGGTTAAGTAACCCCTTCGTGGGAAATTTTGTATTATTGTTTTTGTGATTGGTGTCACCACTCAGATATACTTATCTATTTGTGTGACGGCTATCTTTGGTGGTAGGATAAATTCCTACCTAGTTTTTCGAAATTATTACAAACTGGCCAAGTATTTACTTTATGTAAATGTACTCTATGTTATTTATGGCATTATTAATAACGGTGTTCAATATTCAACAAAGTTACCTCGCTTACTTGTTATTACTTATATTTACTTTATGTAAATGCACTATATGTTATTTATGGTATTATTAATTAACGGTGTTCAATATTCCGCAAAGTTGCCTTGTTATTGGTTATTACTTATATGTATATAAATTTTACCAAAGATGTGCACTATCGCCGTAAATGGTTAATTGCAGGTCTGGGTCCAAGTTTTGTTGGTTTTATGTCACATAAATATCCCAACCTGCATTTGCCATTTGTGCATAAGAGGGTGGCCACCATTCCTATATTTATATTCACATATGTACATGTTGTTTGTTTGTTATATATGTTATTTTTTTTGCATGTGTTATACCTAATTATCACTTATATATATTTATATCTACAAATTATATTTTGCTCTATACTAACATTGCCGCGTTTTATTCATAATACTGTCCAGTTTGTCAACCCAAAATTGTTACAGCAACGTACTTATTTTATTTTGAGAAGCCGGTTAGTAGTTTTCAGGCTTCGGAGATCCAGTGGTAGTGAATGCGTATGAGGGTTGAGCAAACTACTTGGCGCCCACATATTTATAAAAAACAAACTCTAAATTTGATTTTGAACCCCACCCCTTTTCCGCTAGCAGTCGGTGGCGTATTCACAAATTTTCTTGTCAGCGACAAAAAGTACGTGACAAATTTTATTAACAACAACAATTGGGGAACTCCAAGGGGACTTCGACTTTTCAATTACTCCCAGATCTAACATTTTGTCAATTTCTTTATTAATAACATTTTGGATAAACGGGGAAACAGGATAATAGCGCTGCTTAATCGGATTATTATTTCCCGTATCTATTACATGTTGCACTCCCTTAGCATAACCCAATCCTGATCCCATTTTTCCCACGTACTTTCTGACCAGAGTGTCTAGAGCTTCTCGTTCTTCAACAGCCAATTCGTCTCTGATTTGTATCGCGGATACCTTTATCTCATCCCCAAATTTCCAAGTATTTTCACGGAAAGCGGATACAATATCCATATCGCGACAAAAATCTATTCCTAGAATAACTTCATCCACAATACTAGGTATAACTAAGGCTTTAATTAATTTGACCTTATGCTGTAGTTGTATAGGTAGTTGTGCTACACCTAACGCGTCACATGTTCGCCCATCCGCAACGGAAATAATGGGTTTATGACATTCCAACCTAACCCCCATCGATTTTAATTTTTCCCAACCAGGACCTCCAACCACAGTCTGGCTAGCACCCGAATCCAATAAACTTTTAAACGCTATACCGTATATGTTAATACCTAAATATGGTCGTGGATCTCCGTTTTTTGCACTAAACAAACTAGAAAGTTTGTCTACAGTAAACTGAATTTTAATAAAATCTAACCACGCAAGCCATGATGAATTTGCCGGCTGTTGCATTAAGATCGCCGTCCGGCATCCCGACGACCTTGGTTGGCGTTTCCCGAACACTTTAAGCAAGAGTACTTTGTTGAGTTTGGTTGACCGCACCGGTAACAAAACTTTCCCTTTACAGGTCGCTGACAATTTCGAAAGTTGTGACCGGTTTCCGAACAATTCCAACATTTCTTCTTTAGACTGACTGCTAATACGTCCTGTTTACTAACACGGTTGCTATCGCTTAATCTATCCCTATACTCGTCACTATCTAAGGGGCAAGCTAAATCAGGCTCCAATAAATTGATTCTATTAATGGTGGGTAAACGAAATCCGGAAGCTAATTCTCTCGTGGTTTCCAGTTTTTTACATAGCAGTAGCAGTTCCTGCACCGTATTATAGTTTTGCAACCCAACACCACTAATATAGTAGGGTGCAATATTTCTCCGAAAAACGGATAACTTTTGCTGTTCAGTAGGAGGCTGAGGAAGTCTAGCAAAAAGGTTGACCATACACGCAAAGTAATTCCCTACCTTTTCCCTAGGTCCCTGTACACGGTTACGAATTTCGCTCCACAATTCTGTTTCATAATCCACGGGTAAGTACTCGTCTCTGAGACGTTTAACAAAATCCATCCATGAGGTTACTTCTGTTCGAATAGACCTATACCAAATTAACGCGCTACCTTGAAGTAAGTCTATAATTGAATTATGTAAGTCTATCTCCGAAACATTTCTAGCTACCCTATACTCTTCTACCCGTTCAATAAATGCAGTAACGCTCAGCCCTTTATTGTCTCCACTGAATACAATTCCCCATTTATGTACCGGTACAAACTTAGTACTAACCGCAACCGAATTCGACAACGCGGCGTTCAACGGACCAGGATTAGCTAACGTGGTCGGAGCTGTACGCGTACGGCTATCAAAATTGAAATTTTTCTTATCTACTGCATTTTCAATTTCCCCTAAATTTTCTAGTAATTGATCGATGCTACTCAAGACTGTTTTATACTCGTCCGTATCTGGTATGGTTAACCTATTCAGTCTACCGTAAAGATGATGTAATTTCGCATCAATAGCTTTAGCGTCGTTAGTTTCTAGACCTCCCTTAAAATTGTTAACAAACTCAGCTAACTCAGAACTTTTCCTAGTACAAGTTTCAAGTTCAGTAGTAATATCGGGTTTAAAAGACTCAGCGACAATTAATTCACCAAACAATTCTTTGCTAAGTAATTCCTTTAACTTCTTACGCATAGTTACAACTGTCTCAGTAGCCGTATTTTTTACTCCACGAGCCAATAACTCATATTGAAGCTCATCCCTATTTAATCGATATGGATCCATTACGCACAAGAACCCACAAAATCAGAAAAAAAAAAAACAAATCTAACTTAATTGCCCTATAGAACTACTCATCCAATTTAACATGCCTTATCGCTAATGAAATCACTAATATAAAAAAAAACGCAAGCAGAAAAACGTACTAACTAAATCTACCTAACAATACCGCATACCAAAATCTATTTAGATAAACTAGGCCCCACGTACGGGCACCAAAATTTGTCACGTACTTTTTGTCGCTGACAAGAAAATTTGTGAATACGCCACCGACTGCTAGCGGAAAAGGGGTGGGGTTCAAAATCAAATTTAGAGTTTGTTTTTTTTATAAATATGTGGGCGCCAAGTAGTTTGCTCAACCCTCATACGCATTCACTACCACTGGATCTCCGAAGCCTGAAAACTACTAACCGGCTCCTCAAAATAAAATAAGTACGTTGCTGTAACAATTTTGGGTTGACAAACTGGACAGTATTATGAATAAAACGCGGCAATGTTAGTATAGAGCAAAATATAATTTGTAGATATAAATATATATAAGTGATAATTAGGTATAACACATGCAAAAAAAATAACATATATAACAAACAAACAACATGTACATATGTAAATATAAATATAGGAATGGTGGCCACCCTCTTATGCACAAATGGCAAATGCAGGTTGGGGTATTTATGTGACATAAAACCAACAAAACTTGGACCCAGACCTGCAATTAACCATTTACGGCGATAGTGCACATCTTTGGTAAAATTTATATACATATAAGTAATAACCAATAACAAGGCAACTTTGCGGAATATTGAACACCGTTAATTAATAATACCATAAATAACATCTAGTGCATTTACATAAAGTAAATATAAGTAATAACAAGTAAGCGAGGTAACTTTGTTGAATATTGAACACCGTTATTAATAATGCTATAAATAACATAGAGTACATTTACATAAAGTAAATACTTGGCCAGTTTGTAATAATTTAGAAAAACTAGGTAGGAAATTATCCTACCACCAAAGATAGCCGTCACACAAATAGATAAGTATATCTGAGTGGTGACACCAATCACAAAAACAATAATACAAAATTTCCCACGAAGGGGTTACTTAACCACGGGCAGGAGTAGCTTCCTTCAGGGGATCCCATTCGCCCATCTCATGCCTTCACAGTACGTGCAGTTGAGCAATCTTTTGGCGGGCCCCGGTAGATTGATCAACAATGAAGGATAAACCAAATTTCCAATCCACTTTCTACGGCCTTTCCTGCTATTGGCAAACGGTGGCGGCGTAAGTTTTGACAAACGCGTGAATTTACCTTGGCAGCTACTAACTTTAAAACCTTCCAATACTCGAAGACGGCTAGTTAGGACACTAATCACTAATTTACTAAGCCCCAACTAAATTTAACTTGCGTGAAAGATCCGTTTAAAACGATCAGTAATTCGAAAAATAACTTTATACTTTTCACAGCAAAATTCAATGTTAGCAGCTGCACCTCACGGCCAAGAATGAATCCTTTTACAATTTCTAAAAATTCTATGCTTTATTTCGCCTATCGCACGACCCAAACCTCTAAAAAGCGCACGGAAAAAGATAAGACATTTCTTACACTCCTGCCTTGAATTGAAATACCATCGACAAATAAATAAATTACACTACAATAAAATTTAAATAAGACATGCAATATTTTTGTGACAAATAGAAACAAATATTTGTCACACGGTGTATCGGTGTATCGGTGTATCGGTGTATCCGATACATCGATACACCGATACACCGATACACCGATACACCGATACACCGATACACCGATACATCGATACACCGATACACCGATACACCGATACACCAATACACCGATACACCGATACACCGATACACAGATACACCGATACACCGATACACCGATACACCGATACACCGATACATCGATACACCGATACACCGATACACCGATACACCGATACACCGATACACCGATAAACCGATACACCGACACACCGACACACCGACACACCGATACACCGATACACCGATACACCGATACACCGATACACCGATACACCGATACACCGATACACCGATAACCGATACACCGATACACCGATACACCGATACACCGATACACCGATACACCGATACACCGATAAACCGATACACCGACACACCGACACACCGACACACCGATACATCGATACACCGATACACCGATACACCGATACACCGATACACCGATACACCGATACACCGATAACCGATACACCGATACACCGATACACCGATACACCGATACACCGATAACCGATACACCGATACACCGATACACCGATACACCGATACACCGATACACCGATACACCGAGACACCGACACACCGACACACCGATACATCGATACACCGATACACCGATACACCGATACACCGATAACCGATACACCGATACACCGATACACCGATACACCGATACACCGAGACACCGACACACCGATACACCGATACACCGATAACCGATACACCGATACACCGATACACCGATACACCGATACACCGATACACCGATACACCGATAACCGATACACCGATACACCGATACACCGACACACCGATACAATGATACACCGATACACCGATACACCGAGACACCGACACACCGACACACCGATACATCGATACACCGATACACCGATACACCGATACACCGACACACCGACACACCGATAAACCCATACACCGATACACCGATACACCGATACACCGATACACCGATACACCGATACACCGATACACCGATACACCGATACACCGATACACCGATACACCGAGACACCGAGACACCGACACACCGATACACCGATACATCGATACACCGATACACCGATACACCGATACACCGATACACCGATACACCGATACACCGATAACCGATACACCGATACACCGATACACCGATACACCGATACACCGATACACCGATAACCGATACACCGATACACCGATACACCGATACACCGATACACCGAGACACCGACACACCGATACACCGATACACCGATACACCGATACACCGAGACACCGAGACACCGACACACCGACACACCGATACACCGATACACCGATACACCGATACACCGATACACCGATACACCGATACATCGATACACCGATACACCGATACACCGATACACCGATACACCGATACACCGACACACCGACACACCGATACACACACCGATACATCGATACACCGATACACCGATACACCGATACACCGATACACCGACACACCGATACACCGATACACCGATACACCGATACACCGATACACCGATACACCGATACACCGATACACCGATACAACGATACATCGATACACCGATACACCGATACACCGATACACCGATACACCGATACACCGATACACCGATACACCGATACACCGATACACCGATACACCGATACACCGATACACCGATACACCGATACACCGATACACCGATACACCGATACACCGATACACCGATACACCGATACACCGATACACCGATACACCGATACACCGATACACCGATACACCGAGACACCGAGACACCGACACACCGATACACCGATACACCGATACATCGATACACCGATACACCGATACACCGATACACCGATACACCGATACACCGATACATCGATACACCGAGACACCGACACACCGATACACCGATACACCGATACATCGATCGGTGTATCGGTGTATCGGTGTATCGGTGTATCGGTGTATCGATGTATCGGTGTCTCGGTGTGTCGGTGTGTCGGTGTATCGGTGTATCGGTGTATCGGTTTATCGGTGTATCGGTGTATCGGTGTATCGATGTATCGGTTATCGGTGTATCGGTGTATCGGTGTATCGGTGTATCGGTGTATCGGTGTATCGGTGTATCGGTGTATCGGTGTATCGGTGTATCGGTGTATCGGTGTATCGGTGTATCGGTGTATCGGTGTATCGATGTATCGGTGTATCGGTGTATCGGTGTATCGGTGTATCGGTGTATCGGTGTATCGGTGTATCGGTGTATCGGTGTATCGGTGTGTCGGTGTATCGATGTATCGGTGTATCGGTGTATCGGTGGGCCGGTGTCTCGGTGTCTCGGTGTATCGGTGTATCGGTGTATCGGTGTATCGATGTATCGGTGTATCGGTGTATCGGTGTATCGGTGTATCGGTGTATCGGTGTATCGGTGTATCGGTGTATCTCGGTGTATCGGTGTATCGGTGTATCGGTGTGTCGGTGTATCGATGTATCGGTGTATCGGTGTATCGGTGGGCCGGTGTCTCGGTGTCTCGGTGTATCGGTGTATCGATGTATCGGTGTATCGGTGTATCGGTGTGTCGGTGTCTCGGTGTCTCGGTGTATCGGTGTATCGGTGTATCGGTGTATCGGTGTATCGGTGTATCGGTGTATCGGTGTATCGGTGTATCGGTGTATCGGTGTATCGGTGTATCGATGTATCGGTGTCTCGGTGTGTCGGTGTATCGGTGTATCGGTGTATCGGTGTATCGGTGTATCGATACACCGATACATCGATACACCGATACACCGAGACACCGAGACACCGGCCCACCGATACACCGATACACCGATACATCGATACACCGACACACCGATACACCGATACACCGATACACCGATACACCGATACACCGATACACCGATACACCGATACACCGATACACCGATACACCGATACATCGATACACCGATACACCGATACACCGATACACCGAGACACCGAGACACCGGCCCACCGATACACCGATACACCGATACATCGATACACCGACACACCGATACACCGATACACCGATACACCGATACACCGATACACCGATACACCGATACACCGATACACCGATACACCGATACACCGATACATCGATACACCGATACACCGATACACCGATACACCGATACACCGATACACCGATACACCGATACACCGATACACCGATACACCGATACACCGATACACCGATACACCGATACACCGACACACCGACACACCGAGACACCGATACATCGATACACCGATACACCGATACACCGATACACCGATACACCGATACACCAATACACCGATACACCGATACACCGATACAACGATACACCGATACACCGATACACCGATACACCGATACACCGATACACCGATACACCGATACACGATACACCGATACACCGATACACCGATACACCGATACACCGATACACCGATACACCGAGACACCGACACACCGACACACCGAGACACCGACACACCGATACACCGATACACCGATACACCGATACACCGATACACCGATACACCGATACACCGATACACGATACACCGATACACCGATACACCGATACACCGATACACCGATACACCGAGACACCAAGACACCGACACACCGAGACACCGACACACCGATACACCGATACACCGATACATCGATACACGATACACCGATACACCGATACACCGATACACCGATACACCGATACACCGATACACCGATACACCGATACACCGATACACCGATACACCGATACACCGATACATCGATACACCGATACACCGATACACCGATACACCGATACACCGAGACACCGACACACCGATACACCGATACACCGATACACCGATACACCGAGACACCGACACACCGACACACCGACACACCGATACATCGATACACCGATACACCGATACACCGATACACCGATACACCGATACACCGATACATCGATACACCGATACACCGATACACCGATACACCAATACACCGATACACCGATACACCGACACACCGATAAACCCATACACCGATACACCGATACACCGATACACCGATACACCGATACACCGATACACCGATACACCGATACACCGATACACCGATACACCGATACACCGAGACACCGAGACACCGACACACCGATACACCGATACATCGATACACCGATACACCGATACACCGATACACCGATACACCGATACACCGATACACCGATACACCGATAACCGATACACCGATACACCGATACACCGATACACCGATACACCGATACACCGATAACCGATACACCGATACACCGATACACCGATACACCGATACACCGAGACACCGACACACCGATACACCGATACACCGATACACCGATACACCGAGACACCGACACACCGACACACCGATACATCGATACACCGATACACCGAGACACCGATACACCGATACACCGATAACCGATACACCGATACACCGATACACCGATACACCGATACACCGAGACACCGACACACCGATACACCGATACACCGATACACCGAGACACCGACACACCGACACACCGATACACCGATACACCGATACACCGATACACCGATAACCGATACACCGATACACCGATACACCGATACACCGATACACCGATACACCGAGACACCGACACACCGTACACCGATACACGATACACCGATACACCGAGACACCGACACACCGACACACCGATACATCGATACACCGATACACCGATACACCGATACACCGATACACCGATAACCGATACACCGATACACCGATACACCGATACACCGATACACCGAGACACCGACACACCGACACACCGATACACCGATACACC